>JAUMGZ010216889.1:0-11675 GCA_032359645.1 Pododesmus macrochisma
GAAGTCTTGTCTATTCAAAATTAATTCTTCACTTGCGTCCATTAATGACAGCAGCTTCGAGCAAGATCTGGGGTTCGGGACGGGGTAATTCACACAGAGTGTTGGCTTCTTCCTTTAATAAATATCATATTTATCGGAGGCATGATTCAGGTTGCATTTTTGTATTTTGACCGTTTCGGTATATATTTATTATTTTCATTTCCCATTATACTGGTGACCTAGCCCCGAGAGTGAATATTTCCGAAACGTTTTAGTAGCACGTTCTCCTGAAAACGTGTTATACTGAACCTTCTGAAATGTACATATCTGCAAGAATAGGGCACATCGTCTTCATATCCCAAGTCCCATAACGTATTCATAGTCACTAAAAATGAAACGTGGTCATACTTTCCTTTTTCTAGATTGTATTTTGTCGGATTGATATTTCGGTTTTTATAACAAAAAATTCAGTCAGTCTTACATCTATATAATTACTTTACGTTGTTTCTGGAAATTTGAGGCCTGCAACAGCTGTCCAGATGAATACGTTGAACATTTCTAGTTTTACTGCCAATACAACTAAAATTGGACTTGATCCTTTCTGTAAGCTGTGGTCCCGATCAACATGTTTTTAAACCTCATTTTTGTCCTTCCCCGCCTTTGTTTCTAGGTCCGGTCTATTTTCAATTTATTTCTGGTGCGTTCATTGATGGTGTTTGATTTGTAGCTAGGCCTTAAATGTCGAACGCGGCCCTTTTATTCAAATACTTGGTTTTTAGTGTTTTATCTATTTATTTCACGTTTCAGTTTCCAGGTTTGTATTTTAAGGTGGTAGCAGTTTTGAAGCAAAAGTTGAAAATTGAACTGTCAAATAGATGACAAGTATTCGTGATGCATTTGCGTTCAATTGTATAAACAGCTAAAATTCGTTTAGAGTACATCTCTTTTTTGGTTCTTTTTCACAAAAATATATAGCAAGGAAGGAGAAAATTGTTTGTTTTATTGGGTTTTTACGTCAATTCCACAATATCTCAGTGACACCGTGACAAAAGCAAACAGAAGGAAAAAAGAAAAAAAAATAGAACTTAAAAGGAAACAGGAAGTGACCACAGTAGAAATAAGTTAAGTAATAACAACAGTTCAGGAAGGTAAACGAGCCCATGAAATACTGCCAACGCTTCTGGAACATGGGATTTTTATATCGTGCTATTGAGATGAAAATTGACTTGACGATGGTTGTCCGATCTCTAAATGTTCCCCTGTCTGTCTTAGTTGAGGCTAACATGATCAAATGCTGAAACCAGCATACTTTTCCAGGTTATCGAGACATTCAACACCCTACTTTGATAAGAATTCGTCAGTGCAATCTGAATCATGACTCCAAAAATATAGTAATCAGTGTAAGACAACCTCGTCCCGAGCTCAAGGTATGGCTTCAAAGCAGCCGTCATTAATGTACGTTTTAGAGAAAATGAATTTGAAATAGACAAAACCTTGGTTAAGTCATTCATCTAAAACAATCTCAAGAAATTTCGTTGTCAGGTTTATGAAAATTAGAAAAGCAACACAAATGGTTCAGCAAATCGTGCTGGATTATAAACTCATTGGTGAAAAACGGACGACCGACAAGGAGAGGGGTGAGAAAAGCAAATTTAAAAAAGGACTTTGATTTATATATCCTTTAGCTAAATTTCAATTACATTCATATTTCAAATATTTATCTTTAAAATGAAGCGTTCTTACTGATTACATTTTATATAATTGTTCAGAATTGGTTTAATGTTAAATCGACCATCTACGTAATCTTATGTATTATCAACTGGCATAACCTTGCTACATATAGTTGCGATTGTTATTAAAAGAGAAGTTTACATCTTTCCAATAAAGGTGCTTTAAAAACTACAGTGGAGTATTAAAAACACATTCTTTTTCATTCATATATAAATTTTTCCATTAACTTTTCCTCCAATCAACCGTGACAAATCACGATAACACCTCGTTTATTTCTTGCTTCAGGCATACCTTTAATCTGTGTCATTGACTTGGAATTGATTATATAAATCTTCATGAATGAAGCAACGCGTTTCTACTTTATCGCATATTTTACACATGAATAGATCATTTCCCTATGTCGACACTTACTATTCAACTAATGTAAAGCGTGTCTTTTAATATTTAACAATTTAAAGTAGATGTTCATTTAATAACGGAAATGTGATGTAAATGTAAACATTAATGTTAATCGCGGCTCTATGGATTATAAGTGTTTTTGATGGACCATTGAGATATGGTTTACTTATCTCACTTTTCAGTATGTAGCAGTTCTTACATTCCGATGAATACATATATATTGTAATCACCTTAGATTGATAAAATATGGGACAAGAAAAATCTACTTAAACGTTTGTGTGCGGAAATAAAATGTGCCTCGCGAATTAAATATAACTTTTCACAGAAGATTCCTTTGTAAATTAGGAAGGACAACATCAGAAACAGAAGGAACTGACGACTTAGGAAAATGCAAATACATCCAATGGCAATATACAAACACAACACAACACTATTTAAGCTAGTCAACGTCACGGAATGACTCCAGAAGTGCATTTATCATCTGCAGTACTTTTTTATTTTAAAATCATAATAGGCAAGTGGTCGACAAGTTGACACTCAGCGAACGGCCCCAGCGGCAAAATTTGCAGCATGGTTAATCAGCATCAGTTATCGTATCAATAACCTGGACAAAGCTTTTTGACAATAGGTCGAGCAAAATTCATTAACAAAGCACTCATAAAAGGTTAAACTAGAAAAACACTTTTGTCGCATTGTCAGAGGCAACAGAACGACAAAATATCGCGATAGAAAAGTCAATAGTAGACACAATTTATTTCTGGAATGTCATAGCGTCGGTCTGTTTTCATTAATTTGTTGTGTTGTTGACCCCGACACAACAACACGAGCTGGTACAAATCAGCAACCATAAATTATAAATACTACATTAAAAGTAAAATTCTTTTCACAAAAGGAAAATATATGCCCTCACAGTTGTAAACTAGTTTGTGTTTGTAAAGATGCACGTAGATTAAAAGGTTATGTCAGGGTATTGCGGCGTCCTTTCAATTGTATTTTCAGTCGATACAAATAGTAAATACGAAAACCATGACAATATTCTAAGGCCGTAAGTCCATGGAAAATGTTGGACGCACACAGAAAAATTAATCGAATATATATTATTAATTAAAAATTCAGATTGCAATATATGTAAAAAAAAACTACATCCCAGCAACACTATAAAATGTCTTGCTCCAAATACTAAGATGTGGGCGCAGTCAAAATAGGAATGTTTTAAAGTATTCTTCTAGACATGTGTTTCTGACAATCCAGACCTAATCAGTAAAGGTACATGGTACATCATATAATGTTTGATAGGCATGCGGGCTGGTGGGAGGGTGGGTGGGCGGTCATACGGCGTACAATATAGAAAGAACAAATAATTCACCAAGCGCATTTATTTATATAATACAGGTAATGGCCAAGTCAAAGTTCCCGTTTTGGCCGCCAAGTGTATCAACATTTGGAAACGTGAGCAAAAGGTAAACAAAATGGCACAAATTTAAGACAGCGAGACTCGAGAGTGGCGACAACGAGGCATCACCCCTGTGAAATGTCCATATCATGCTGTCAGAAGAGGGGGGAGGGGCAACGGCGCTGCCAAAACGTGACACTCACTATTACACTGGGGCCTTGCTATTTCATAAATATTTTTGTTTTCCAATTAGACAAAACCTTCAAGAACCATTCAAAATTTTGGTTGGTGATTAGGTATATACAGGATAGTTTTCGTGATGTATATTTATTATCTTTGATGTATCATTTTGTTTTATTAATTCTTTATGACACCAAGGAAAACCACCAATGTGACGAAATGAGTAAAAGTGTTAATAAAATTGAAAAAATGTTAAGAACAAACAAACAAGAAACAAACTAAGTCTTGTTATGTAACATATCGTCACAGAAAGAACATATGCCTAATTATATAATACATCAGTGATTATGATTAAAATGAACTAACACTTTTCAATGATAGGCTGATGACGTTGTTCATTCGTGATAGACTGAAAAATATTAAGCTTCAATTGAGTTTCCTCAAAACCGTTCTGTGACAATTTGATGATATAAGTCCTTTCCCAGAATTAGATATAATTAGACAATTTGAAAATAGTAATAAAAATGGACAAATTTAAAAATAACATATGCAGTCAAAATAACAACACAAAATTGCAAATTACAATAGCCTACCAATCAATACAAATATGTATAAGAGACGTAAACCAATACTCTGATTGAGAAAAAATACTCCAAGATTCCAGGCCTAGCTACGAATCAACTGTCAGCAATGGATGCTGAAGAGAAAATAAATGTATGATTTAGGAATAGACAATATCTCAAAAAATTAAAGCTTCAGGCCGCAGGGGAATACATTCTATTCAATGTTACTTCTCTCTACGTATGTCTTGTTTCTTTTTCTGTATTTTTCTTTTTTTAAAGACCCTCTGTTCAACATTAATCTAAAATTTACCTCTGCAATCTAATGGAATTCACTAATAAGTAGCTGTTAATAATCTCTATATTTTCAAAAACATATGATTAGCTTTTACAGCTGAATTCAGTGTTTACAAATGTAACAGACCCCAGAGGCTACCACTAAATCGTCACTGTTAAGTGCCAACATGGTGTTGGGTATAAGTGGTAGTCAATGGGTTTATGTCATGGGTCCAGGGTTCCGGGACTTGGCTCACTTTTAGGAGTCAGAATTGAGTAACAACAAGGCAATTTTTCAACAGTTCACACAGATTTTAAGATAGTTTGTATGTCGTTCTTTGTGATGATTTTAAACCAAGTGTAGATTCTTTAATAAAATAACATCAAGTGTATAACAGTCTTAAGTGACCAATATGAAAAAAGTACAACAAAAATAAAAAAAACAGAAAGGTCTCCTATAGGGGTGACGACGAACGGTTACGGAGCGAGAACACCGTTTTTAATTTCGCGGGACACGCCCCCTTCTTTAGCCTATGTTGACACTACATGGCGAGAAGTCCTTCCCCATTCCCAGTGTATGCTTATGGTTTAAATTAAATCTCTAACATATAACCTCTATGGTTCTTAACCTTGAAGGGAGTTGGTTCCAGTTTCTTCAACCTGAGTCACAACTAAAGAATTGACCTGTGGTCATTTCTTTTATAGGGCCTAGTGGTCTACTTCATTTCCAAAAATAGATACTTATGAAAACGATTCTTATCTTCTGCGTCGTCCAATGAAATGCGGCGTGTTAGAAGAGCCTGGGGTAAACTGTCAGAAAATACCCGTACGAAAACAAAGCAGAAACCATGTTTGTCAACATTAACGCAGTAAAAACAGGAAAATTAACATAAACAAGCAAACTGCGTAAGGTGAAATATGACGGGATTGCATTAGAACAGTATCGGGGACATTAATAGACAATAAAGGACATGTAGCAATCATGTCAAAGAAAACAATATCCGTACGAAAACCAGCCCTACTTCATCCCCCCTCCTCAAGATGGTAACTTGAGAAAAAACAAGATGACTCAAAACAAAATATATGAACTAAACAAGGGTAAAAATAGTACGAAAATTGATAAACCCTAAAAAATAAAGTTATTATGCAAGTAATTTGTTCAAAAATACACACACAAACATTCCAAAAAATTAAAATAATGTTCAATTTGTTGAGACACGGGAACAATTTAAAGTACATAGTCATTTCCTTTTGAACTGAAACTCTGCGATGAGGTGATAATGACATTGAGGTTAATGTGTTTGATGTGTTGATGACGATGTTGATAAGACGTGATGATGTTGAAAAACGTTGTTATCTTACTGGTTCATTCCGGTGATTCACCTCAGATCTAGGTCCAGCCAATTTGTATTCCGCTCCCAATGTGCTGCAGCCTGTTGTTTTCGCCCCTGAGTCCATTTTGCCCTCTCACAAGGGAGGTCAATAAGTGCAGGACCAAGAGTAATTTCATATCCTTCGGACGCCTTTAAACATCTGTTGGCCTCTATTTTGCGAGGGCAAACATCAACTCTGACCTTGGCGTCGTTGACACTGAAGCGGTGGACTTTTCTGAAATGCTGATAGATTTTTGCACTGCTAGGCGATTTAACATTGCACAAATAGCAACTGTTTATATTAACAGTTGACATGTGACCAACTTAGGATAACTCGTGTAGGGTAGAGGTGGGCATGCACCCACAGGACAACAGTTCCGGTCTGAAAATGCAGATTGGCCCTTGTTATGGCCCTCACCTTACTTGGGTCCACTGATATTTCCAATAAATCAGACATAGCTAAAATTATAGAAAGTAAAATTTGATTTCAGAACATGAATGCAATTAAAATGTATAGTATAATCCAAAGAAGAGGTTATGTTAATCAGACGGAAATAAAAACAATCAATCTATTATAAACTCAAAATATTTGATATAACTCTTAATTAACTTAATAAATGGTAATTTCCCATAAACTATTAAATAAAGTCCATCAAATTATTTCAAACAATTACATTAGAAGTGAATAGAATAAGGTTGAAATGATACGAGCATGAGCATGGATAGTACAACATGATAACAAACATGAAAAATAAACATGAGATTAAACATGAGATTTAACATGAAGAATAAACATAAGATTAAACATGAAGAATTTATGGTGAATAAACATCCCGGGGTTAAATGTTCTTCTTACTCTTGTTCTAATGGGGCTTTGTAGATTCCTTTCAGGAGTGTAAGGACCAAAGGCAGTTTCGTTAGGAGGGAGGCTTTGATTGCCTCGCACTGCCTCCTCTTACTGTCTTGGAGGACCCTCTTACGGCTAAAGACTATTAGGGAGGATTCAAACGCCATACTAGTAAATCTATTTCTAGTTGTCAAGGCTTCAACCTTGTATCAAAGTAGTTTTTTTGCTTATTCCCACCATCTTTTTCCTAGGAAGAGACATCCTACGGGGAGGCATTTTGATAAGCTTAGCAGAACCAGTATCACAATAATGTTCAACCTTGTTCATTCTACCTAATTTTCCACAAGGACCCAAGAAAATATCTCCATATTCTTTCAACAAGTCAGTTATAAAGAGTCTTTCTGAGTTTCGGATAAAGTTTCAGAAGTGCCTTGAATTAAAAAGTGCAAGTACTTTGGAAAAGTTTCAAGTTACTGGTCGGAGTCTAGCAAAAAGTTGTCTATTCTCTAGTCTAATTCCTTTGTTTTTTTTTTTTAGATTTAAGACAGTCAGGTGCACTTTTTAAGTAGAAGTTTCCACCAGTGTCTAAGCCATTAAAAAATATCGATTTTATAGCTCCCAGTGGTTCAGCTAATAATTCTTTGTTTTTACAAACTTCCTCAACATGACCTTCAGCCAATAATTCAGAATGTGCAGGTTTTGAGAAATTTTCTTTAATCCTAATCTTTGCCAAAAAGGTGAGCTTCGCTCTTTATAAGCGGTCCGTGGAAACCTTATATTTCCTAGTGCTAGTATGGCAATCAAGAAAATCAAACAAAAGTACTCCTCGCAAACCATTACGTTTAGCAAATATAGCGTTTTCCTAAACTTCATAATGTTAAAATTTGCCTTTACAAGCACTGGAATTTCTTTCCCGTCAGCTGATGTCAACCTTAAAGGGGTATCTTCCAAACAAGGTAAATTAGTCCTTATCCTCTTAATCAACTCACCAGAAATGACAGTTACTGAAACACCTGTGTTAACTAAATATTCTGTCTTAAGTCTGACAATTTTACTTTTAAGTAAATACACTTATTACCAACAGAACTCAACAATGTTTTATGCCTATCTTTAACCTTAGTGTCTGTACTGGCATGACTTTTGACCACAAACTCAGCCTCTAATGGTTTCCCTGAACACTAGTTTTAGAAAATGTGTATTGAGTTGATTGTTGAATTTGTGTCTTGTCTTGCTCATAATTCCCTTAATGGGTTTGTGAAACTAGGTGTAGGGCACATTGCTCAAATTAAGATTATGGCACACAACTTTGTCCATGTTCAACAACATTAAGTTGAATTTCAGGTTCAACAGCAGGATTTAGGATTTGACCTTCAACTTGACCATGAATAAGAAAGTGATTTGAACATTCCCTTGATTAAAGAAGCGCCTTATTCGTGGACCAGGCCTTTGGTATTGTCCCTGCATATGACCTTGGTTATGGTAACCCTGACCTTGAGGTGACCTCGGTAAAATATATTGACCCTGGAAAGAGTGACCTTGGGCGTTATCTGGGGGAGACTGATTTCTAATGAATTGATACGGGTTATATTGACTCTCTCTCCTTTTGTTTTTGGCTTTGAATCAACCCCGAGCTTGAATACAAAAATGCAATCTGAATCATGCCTCTGATAAATGTGATATTTATAAGAGACATGATCTATTACGATAAGATTGACTGGTAACTGACATTTCCTGGATAATTTTTGTTAATTCATTAAAACCATCTGTGAAACATTTTGTCAGGACATGTAACTCCGAAGCATGCCCTCCATTCAAATTGGAAGTCCGTTTTTTAGAAACAGGCTTGATCATCGAACCTCATGCATATTAGACCCATTTTGTTGGAGATCATATGCTGCACTATCCCCAGGTGTTTTATACTCTGGATGTAGCCCCTAAAATGCTTCATACTCATTTGCCAAAGATATAGCTACATCTATTGAAGAAAGATGCTTAATTTGCACATGTTTTTTTAATTTCAGAATTTGGAAGACCTTGTATGAACTGGTCAATTATATATGGTTCCTTAGCATGATGTGAAATATCAGGAAAAGCCAGACAACCCAGTCTTCTAATAGCATACCCATAGTCTATGACACTTTCCCCTTTTTAACAATGTCGATTTCTAAATTCACATCGGGACACCATCTGTCTACTTTGGGGGTTAAATCTTTGCTCAAAGGCCTGTTTAAAGTTTATGATAATCCTTTACTTGGGCATATGTTAGATCACTTGGTACTTTCTGAGCTTGACCTCTGATTGACATGGCAATCTGTTGGGCGTTTTGAGTTTCAGACCATTGATTCCAAGCAGCTACTTGATCAAAGTGTATTATGTTATCTTGAAAATATCACAAATTGTACCATCACACGTATCAGGTTCTTTTCGTTTAAATGATCTGTAGTGTGACGGTGTTTGAATACTAGTGTTTAGGATTGTTGGCATTCCACTTTGTGTTTGTGGAATATCAGAACAAGCTGGCGCACACGATTGTGTTTCACGAAAACTTGACACCGAGTTTTCCTCCAACATAGTTCTATTACTAGAATTCTGATTGTTTTGCCATGTGTTTGTGGCCATGCTACCTCTACTTCATGGTAGGCTAGTGTACTATGTTGTTTGGTGGACACTGATCAACTCGCACATTAGTTTGAGTTTCAGGTTGCTGTCCATGTCCACAATTAGTTCTTTTTGCTTGAGAACATACACCATGTTTTGGAAAACAATCAGAAATATTGTGGTATTCAACAGTATTAAAAGTTACTTCACTCTTTGAATGCTTATTACCTTTCATGTTCTGATATTCCGGATTTATGAACACAATTTGAGTTTGAGTCCCAATTGAACCTTCAAGTGAAGTTGTTTACTTTTTAGAATGGTGTCAATACCTAGGTATTGTGATGCAATTGGTCTTTTTTAGACTGTACATCAGAATATCGCTCATAATTTCCACTTAAAATGACACCCGAGATATATGGTATGTCATTTTGTCTAGTGGATGGAGTACTATAGCTAGTTATAACAGGTTTAGGAATAGTAGATTGCTCTATACCACTATCATTTTCAAGTCTACCATTTTGTTCAAATACATGAACCCGAGCCCTCCTACTAGCTGTTATCTCACTTTCAACTTGTAGTATTGTTCTGCGAGAGAATTCAATTTCATTCTCAATCCTTTCTAAAGCAGAAGCTAATCTATCTGTCTGAGAATTTAGAAAAGCCATTTTCGCAATGAATCGAAAGCAAACATGTATTTCGATAAAGCAATATGCTTCAAGTCTGACTCAAAAATTGAAATTTCCAACAAACTCCCTGGAATACAAAAAATGCAACCTGAATCATGCCTCCGATAAATGTGATATTTATAAGAGGAAGGAAAGCTCGCCAAAAATGTAACAGGCCTGAAAGGCTACTACTAAGTCGTCACTGTAAACTTCCAGCAGGGTGTTGGGTATAAGTGGTAGTCAATGGGTTTCTGTCACTGGTCCAGAGTTCTAGGATTGGGCTCACGTTTAGCAGTCAGAATTGAGTATTCAGCCCTACTACACAAAGCATACGATTCATCTGCTCTAACAGTGCGACTTCTACTTGCTTCAGTCTATTACTATCCTGCCCATGTTTCCCTCTCGTACTCTTTTGTTACGATATAATCACAATTTGTAAAGGTTACATATGTTTCTCTTTTGTTATGGAAAGGGATATCATATACCTAAGTAGTAATTCGAAAAACCAAGACGATATGTTAAAGCCATAAGTCCATTGACATGGACGAACAAAAGGAAAACGTTTGACACACACAGAAAAAACAACCAAATATACATGTATTAACTACAAAAGAAAATATCACAAACAGTTATGGTGACGAAAGAGCAAAGGAGAAAAAAACAGGAGAGGAATAGAAGTATTAACATTATCATGAGAGCTGAGAGGTAAAGATAGTGCGACGAGGAGTAAAATCTATTTTTAATATGCTAATTTATAAATAACTACAAGCCAATTGAGTTGTATTCTTTAACGGGATAAATATACTTTAATTTAGTCAATAAAATAATTTATGTTTATTGACTGCATAAGCATATTGCTGATGCTGTTGATGTTTAAGTTGTCAATCATAATGTACACAATATTTGATATTAGTTCCTTCATTTATTAAACGTATAATGTTCTAGTATAAACTGAGCATAACACTCAAGGTTGATATATACATAAATTGATATTATATCCTATATTAATTAACTTATAATGAAATGGTATTAACCTGATGATTGTTTTGTATTTCATGAAAGATCGCATTTTTGATAACCGTGTACATAATATTTACCAGTTGGCATTCATTTTGGATGGCAAAACATATAGCTTTCAGCTGTGATAGTTATAAATGTACGATTCGTAACTTGTATTAACATTTATTAATTGTTATTAAGGTTAATCTCAATATGTAAGATATTATGTCGTATATTAATTAACTTATAATTAACAAGTGTTAACCTGGTGATTTGTTGAATTTTATCAGTTAGCTGTAGTGGCATGATATGATAGGAATATTATTGAGTGGTGGTAACATTTTTTTTCTTGTAGGAATTTATACCTGTTTATAGAATTATCTTCATAAATTCAATAACTCTAATTCTCTCCTTAGAGTAGGCTTGTTTATGTTAGTTTTGTCTCTTTATATGTTTAATTATAATACTGATAATGATACATAAATATTCATGACTCGTGTATCACTCGGAGAATTTTCCGTGTACTTTGTACATATATCTCACAGTTTCTCCTTATATTCAATATGTTTTATAGTTCTCTGACTTCAGTGAACGTTTTAATTTGATTATTTTTGTTTCCTTTTTTTCTTAGTTTTGTGTGCCTGAGAGATTGTAGTATGAGTGCTCATATGTTAT
>JAUMGZ010216900.1:0-11674 GCA_032359645.1 Pododesmus macrochisma
GGAGAACCAATTTTGTTCAAGGAGTGACCCTAGGATCAAAAATATTCATATGCCAATCCAGATGGACGTTAAGGCCCACATGGGCCTCTTGTTTGTTTTATAATATTTGTGTAGATGCGTATAGGGTTTTATATTATGTATATGTTTATTCTACAGAGTTCGGTTGTTTGATAACATGGCATGTTTAATCCTCTATGAACATTGTATAGAGGTAAGTAATATAGTAGTCTTACTTGACAAACTATTGGTATTTTGCTCAAAATTCTCAGAAATGACATGAACATTTTATACCAGTCTGATTAAATTGTGGATCTCTAATAGTGTTAAACATACAACCCATGCATGAGAGGTCACCACATTCATTAATAGCATGAAAGATAAATTTATCGATCAGTCACATTGCTCCTCGTCGTTGATGCTTCACATTTTGTATGTACATCTCCACATCGAAATGTTTTAAACCTAAATCGATCAACTTAAACTTTTTGTTTAACTGTTTAAAAAGGTCCAAAGTTTACTTTTACATAGAACTGCTTGCAGTTATCAACTCATCATTTACTTTTGGTAAAGGATAAAAGGGGGTTCAGGTTTGAGCAAAAAAGGGCTTTGGGCACAAAGGGGCTTCACAGCAGCACATGGCAACACCTAGATTTCAATGTAAACATTGACTTTCAGTGGCTTATGATTTCTCTGTTTGTCTTGATAACTGCAAGTAACAGAACTTTCATATTCCTTTAACATATCCTTAGAATATATAGTTGTTCTTTATTTGGGGTTTAACGTCCCTTTAACTCATGTATAAGTCATATCGAGACAGTGTCTGCTTGTGACAGTTCAAACACTTATGACGACTTTATAGTGCAGTCTCACTGAAATATCATGCCACAGACACATTGGCATGATACTTCACTTGGTCACATTATCCTGACACCGAGCCAACAAGTTCTCCTCCTACCAAGTAATGCTGATAGATTCAAATTTGTTGAAATAAGAATGAACTTGGGGTCAGCATCCTGAGGCTATATGAGGTACCATGCGGGATAGGTTTCAAAGTTCAAGCTAAGCTGTTATGGGTTTATGAGTTTTAAATCTTCTTTCAAGAGAATATGCCATAACTCTGGTATCTTATGCTTGTATTACGTACATGTGCTATTTTAACGTATGACTTATTAAAGATAGGGCACTATGGGTTTATGATTTAAAAATATTTTGTTCATTGACAATGAATGTTAGAGCTTGATTATCATATTTAGCATCCCAAGAATATGAAGTTTTAAGATGTGTAGTCTTATCACAGGGTCATAAATTGGGTCACACCCTGGATTAAAATTCCAATATGAACTTTTTTTGGATTATAACTACCGATTTCAAATTTGGACATAAGTTAGAAGTTGTAAGAGTGGTAATGTTGATTATATAAGGGGTTCAGAAAGTGAATGTAATAGTAATATTTAGAATGAAATTATTTGTTTCATATACAAATTGCAGTTTTATATGCCATAAAATTACAATGTATATTGCTTCTATTTTAGAATCCAGAGGCTAGAGTTGTTGACACTAAATCAAAAAGCAAAAGCAAATGGAGACCTCAACCATTAGATACTGTGGTATGTTCCTTTTAAGGCAATATTTTGTTGTTTTTTCTATTCAAAAAAACTTGATACTGACATGGAATATATAATTTTTAGATTTTTGAGGAATTGTATTTGTGGTGTTGAGTCACCTGATAAGAAAGCTGTCATTTCATAATTTTGAAAATCCTTTTGTGAACTGACCAGTATAGACCAAATATTTGCATCCAAAATATAATTACAAAACAACTTTCTTGATTGTCAAATTCTTTCAAAATGACTTGTAAAATAAGTGGTGAATGTCAATGACTGTCCTTGGTCTACTACTAAATCTATTTGGTATAAAGTCAATTGTTGCAAACCCTTTATGTAGACATACAGCATTTTACTCTAAGTTGCCAAATGTGACACTTCATTGCCTTTGCTGCAACTTTAAATTTTTCAGTGGGCACATCCATGTTTCTACAAATATATTCTTGTTGACAGAGTTATAGCCTTTAATTTTTTCATATTAAACATACCATACAACTTTGGTTTAATTTTACCCTTTATTATGTTATTACAACCAAATGCGCTGTGTTGTTTCATATCCATGAACTCTAGGAAGGATTTTATGAGTAATTAACTTTTAGAAACTTGTAACTAAATTTTGTTTGAATTGTTTACTCATTAACTTGACTATTTATGCAAAGATTTTGATTAAATTTGCAGAGTGGCTTTATATCTACAAGATCTCAGATGAGGTTGATAAGGAACATCCTTTAAGAATTGGAATTATGACCCTTTAATTTTTTTTATGGACAATTGAAACTACATGTATCAGTATTTGATCAAATTAGCTGTGTAGCTATTCAATCATGATACCTAAAAAGTAGCTTTTTGAAACATTTATTATACTTTTGGTCCAAATTTGAAGGTTAAAAACAGTTATTTGTTCCTGTCTTTGCCCTGGGTGTTTTAGTCCATCGTCGTCGTCGTTAACTTTTCACATTTTTGACTTCTCCAAAACCACTGGACCAATTTTATCCAACCTTGGTAGGAAGTATCCCTAGGGAAAGGGGATTCAGGTTTGTTCAAATAAAGGGGTTTGGCCCCAAGGGGGCACCACTAGGGGGCCAGAAGGGGGAAAATTTGAAAAACTTCAAAAATCTTCTTCTAATAAACTAGAAGGCCTAGAGCTTAATGTTTCGGTATGTAGTAACTTTAAGGCATGGAAAACTAAGTTTGTTCAAGGGGTGACCCTGGGGTCAAAAATGGGTAAGGTGTTTTTGGGTCAAAGTCCAAATTCAAATCTTCTTCTGATAAACTAGATGGTCTAGAGCTTAATGTGTTGGTATGTAGTAACTTTAGGTTATGGAGAACCAAGTTTGTTCAAGGGGTGACCCTGGGGTCAAAAATGGGCTACATGTTTTGGGGTTAAAGTTAAACACTATGGCAAATATGTTATTTTTTCACATTTTCGACTTCTAGTCCAAAACTATTGAACCAATTCCACCCACACTTGGTTGAAGGCATCCTTAGGGGAAGGGGGTTCAGATTTGTTCAAATGAAGGGTTAAGGCCCCCAGGGGTCCCTTTTTTCGGGCCAAAATGGGGAAAATTTTGAAAAGTTTTGAAAAATC
The DNA here is from genome assembly GCA_032359645.1 of Pododesmus macrochisma. NCBI lineage: Eukaryota > Metazoa > Mollusca > Bivalvia > Pectinida > Anomiidae > Pododesmus > Pododesmus macrochisma. The sequence goes on from JAUMGZ010216900.1 coordinate 3,193, forward strand.
TTCTTGTTATCTTGAAGGCCTAGTGCTTCATGCTTTGTTATGTAATAACTTAAGGGCATGGAGAACCAATTTTGTTTAAGGCATGACCCTTAGGTCAAAAGTATTCAAGTGCAAATATTTAGTTTTTGGCCTATTTCAACCAGATGGATATAAGGCCCGATGGGCCTCTTGTTTCTAGGTTATCATAGGTTTTTCAAGTGGATCCAAATGGACATTTTGCCCTATGTGCCTCTTGTTTAACTCAGAATCAAACACACTGACTATGATATGTTTGTGACATTACATAAGCCTTTTGTAGAAATATTAAAAACATACATGATACATGAATTTTTATAAACAGTGAAATACAGTTTATCATTTTGTTGTTTTATGTTGTTAGCTTTCAGTATTTTTCACATTTAAGGAATTAGAAAAATCAGCATCAAGAAAATTGAGAATAAATGCCAAAGAAACAATGAAAATTGCGGAGAGTCTATACACCAAAGGTTTTATTAGTTACCCTCGTACAGAGACCAACAAATACCCTAATGACCTTGATCTTCGAGGCCTTGTTCAACAACAAACAGTTGACCCAAATTGGGGAGGTAAGACTAACGCATTAATTATATTAAATCATTTCAGTTGGCTTTGAATACTTTAATTAAATCTGACTATTCATACCTTAGATACTAAAGTAACTTTTCTTCAACAATAATTACAAATATCCTCAGAGAAATGATAAAAATGGAGGCTGTTTCTTTCCTTAGTTTATTACGAACAAAAATTAAAAGTTAGTTAAAGAACTTTGAAAGCCCTTGAAAAATTAGTAACTATGACTTTGAATAGCCCTATATTCCTTGAATTTTGATTTGAATATTTTGTACAAACCGTGTTGTATTTACTGTTTCTACAAAGTTAATTGAATATAAAAATCTCTATTTGAAAATATGATTTCTAGAAATATGGAAGGAATGCTGTAACATAGATCTAGGAACCTTTTGTACATGTTCTGAGTTGTAGAACAATACCAAAATACAGTTCTATGGGCAATATGTTCTCTTCAGATTATATACAAGAGTTGATACACAATTCTAGAAGTACAGTGCTTGTTTTCTTCACAGAGTTTGCTGGAAGAGTAGTGCAGCATGGACCAAATCCAAGAAATGGAAACAAAACAGATAATGCTCATCCTCCCATACATCCTATCAAATACACGGACTCACTACAGGTATTTACAAATACAAAGACTCACAACAGGTATTTACAGAAACACAGACTCCCTACAGGTATTTACAGAAATTCAGACTCAATACAGGTATTTACAGATACACAGACTCACTACAGGTATTTACAAATACACAGACTCAATACAGGTATTTACAGATACACAGACTCACTACAGGTATTTACAGATACACAGACTCACCACAAGTATTTACAGAAACACAGACTCAATACAGGTATTTACAGATACACAGACTCACTATAGGTATTTACAGTTACACAGACTCATTACAGGTATTTACAGATACACAGACTCGCTACAGGTATTTACAGATACACAGACTCGCTACAGGTATTAACAGATACACAGACTCACTACAGTTATTTACAGATACACAGACTCACTACAGGTATTTACAGATACACAGACTCATTACAGGTATTTACAAATACACAGACTCACTGCAGGCATTTACAAATACACAGACACACTGCAGGCATTTACAGATACACAGACTCATTACAGGTATAACAGACACACAGACTCATTACAGGTATTAGCAGACACACAGACTCATTACAGGTATTTACAGATACACAGACTCACTACAGGTATTTACAGATACACAGACTCACTACAGGTATTTATAGATACACAGACTCACTACAGGTATTTACAGATACACAGACTCACTACAGGTATTAACAAATACACAGACTCACTGCAGGCATTTACAGATACAGACTCATTACAGGTATTAGCAGACACACAGACTCATTACAGGCATTAACAGACACACATACTCATTACAGGTATAACAGACACATAAACTCATTACAGGTATTAACAGATACACAGACTCATTACAGGTATAACAGACACACAATTATTACAGGTATTAGCAGATACACAGACTCATTACAGGTATTAACAGACACACATACTCATTACAGGTATAACAGATACTCATACTCATTACAGGTATAACAGACACACAATTATTACAGGTATTAGCAGACACACATACTCATTACAGGTATAACAGACACACATTCTCATTACAGGTATTAACAGATACACATACTCATTACAGGTATTAACAGACACACATTCTCATTACAGGTATTAACAGACACACATACTCATTACAGGTATAACAGACACACAAACTCATTACTGGTATAACAGACACACATACTCATTACAGGTATAACAGACACACATACTCATTACAGGTATTAACAGATACTCATACTCATTACAGGTATAACAGACACACAAACTCATTACAGGTATTAACAGATACACATACTCATTACAGATATTTACAGATACAAAGATTCATTACAGGTATTTACAAATACACAGACTAACTACAGGTATTTACTGATACACAGACTCATTACAAGTATTAGCAGACACACATACTCATTACAGGTATAACAGACACACATACTCATTACAGGTATTAACAGATACACAGACTCATTACAGGTATTTACAAATACACAGACTGACTACAGGTATTAACAGATACACATTCTCATTACACACATTCTCATTACAGGTATTAACAGACACACATACTCATTACAGGTATTTACAAATACACAGACTGACTACAGGTATTAACAGACACACATACTCATTACACACATTCTCATTACAGGTATTAACAGACACACATACTCATTACACACATTCTCATTACAGGTATTAACAGACACATACTCATTACAGGTATTAACAGACACACATACTCATTACAGGTATTAACAGACACACCTACTCATTACAGGTATTAACAGACACACATACTCATTACAGGTATTAACAGACACACATACTCATTACAGGTATTAACAGACACACATACTCATTACAGGCATTAACAGACACATCTGTACATGTTTGTACAAAATCATTTTATTGATAGCTTTTTGCTGCCTTAATTGACTGTAGGTCAATTTCACTTGTAATATCTGTACATGCCTTTATGCCTTTGAATGGCAGATTATAGAGGTAGACCTGGAGTATGTTGGCAGGTCTCACTTTACACATAATTATCTTGCTCTTCTATTTGTTGCTATATTTTGGCCTACTTTCTCATTTTATTTACATATTTGACAGTTCAAAATACATGTGTTCATTTTTATGGAAGATATGAAGTTTTGCATTAAAAAGTTTACTATTGCATTTGAATGAACTTTGGCATGGATCATTACTATGTTTCTATTATAAATTATTGTAAGAAAATTATGTTAAGGTTAACATGAAGCCAAAATTATTGTTTCAGGGAAATGATAAAAAGATTTATGAATTCATCGTTCGCCATTTCCTTGCATGTTGTTCCCAAGATGCACAAGGACAGGAAACAGTCGTTGAAATTGATATTGCAGAAGAAAGGGTAACTAGTTCATCAAATGTTGAATTTGATAGTACAGTGGACTATTTGTTTGATTCAAACACTGTTTTATCAAAGGAGAAACATATCTCACATCATTTTTAGCTCGCCTGTTCGAAGAACAGAGAGCTATAGCGTTACCCCCTGTGTGAGCGTTAGTGTCAGCATCAGCATGAAAATGTTAAAGTTTTTGCTGCAAGTTATTTACAAGTTTGCCATTCACTCAATATGTGTACTAGGATGCTAATATTTGGCATAGATGTTCCTGTGGGGTATAATAGTGATGTAGTGAGGTTAAAATTAAAAAATAATTTCAAATTTTTGACCAGTTTTGTACTTAAGTTTTTTGAACCACATCAACGTTAAAGTTTTTGCTGCAAGTTATTTAGAAGCTTGTCATTCATTTAATATGTATACTAGGATGTGATATTTGGCATGGAGGCTCATGTGGGGTATACTATTGATGTAGTGAAGTTAAAACTAAAAAATAACTTCAAATTTTTTAAACTTTTGACCTGTTTTGAACTTAACATTTTTGTAGCACACCAACTTTAAAGTTTTTGGTGCAAGTTATTTAGAAGTTTTTCATTTATTTAATATGCATACTAGGATGCTGATATTTGGCATGGAGGCTCCTGTGGGGTATACTATTGATGTAGTGAAGCAATACTTACTTTTAATTTTTTTTTTTTTTTTAATTTTTGACAAGTTTTGATCTTAACATTTTAAGAGCATATCAGCATTACAAACAAGATTTTCTTTCTTATGTTTTTTATCTACCACACTATATCATTTTCTGATGGCAATATTATGAATATAAATAAATATATTGATTGGATATCATTTGGGCAGACTTAACTGCAATGGTTTATAAAAAAAAATAAGACTAGTGGTCTTATAATGTATTTTTGAATTGTCAGGAAAAGTTAATTATATGTCTTTTAAAATCGACAAATCCATAAACAGGCAAGCATTTGGTGACTTTGACACCATTTCTGGTAAGATTTGGCTAAACGTTTTCTCCCCCATGAAAATTTCAAAAAGTTGGCAAGTATGAAGTTTGTAGATACTAATAGAGTTAGACAAGTTAACATAGTACATGGCATCATTAAACTGATGGTACAATTAAAGTAAAAAAATTTAATATAGTACTTGTCAATATAAATCTATGTAGTAATAGCATTGGGTCCGAAAATTACAAGATTAATCTTCACCAAGCAGGACATTGGTGCAATTTCACAGTTATATTGACATGGTTTAAGTTCAGACTAATTTTATGTTTAATGAACTTTAAATATTAACTTTCATCTTGTTTGTTACCATTATAAACTTATATCAACAAGCTTTTAAGTTATTTTGGGAATGTGTTTGATTTAGTCTCTGGGGGTTCATTACTTGTTATTTCTATAGACCTCCACATCTTTGTTATCATATCCCAGAACGCTGTTCACGAGAGATTGTGAAACGCCACACCTGCTGACCTATGTAGACTATACCGATGATAGATTGAATGTATGTAGGCATTTAAACATTATATTCATGGTATTATCAACGTGAATGTGAATTTGAATGATTTGTATGTGTACCTGCGTCATACTATTATATTGACTTTTTCTATTTGATTTTTGTCAAAGGTAGATTTAAATAGTCATGACCACTTAGTGTCCTGGCTGTCACTATAATTCACTCTATATTGTTTCATTTTCAAGGCTATAACAAAATCCTATATAGCTTGTCGTAAAGCAGAAAAGTAAATAAAGCTGACAAATCTCGACTAAAATCTTTACTTTTAATAGCCTTATTATGAAATAATGGCCACTTTGAGGCGTTATTGCCGCGCCTTGAGCACTTCAGTGTTGACAGACAACTCCATGCATTTTTATGGTTATAGAAAATCTAGTCAAGTTAAAAATTATTCAATATATGTATTTTGAATGATTGCCTCTGGTGTTGACTCATGTAAATGGTAGATATATGGACTAAAAGATTTTCTGAGTAAATATTTGAAGACAATATGTTTGAATGGTTAACAGATAGACACCATTACTAATTATAAGGATCATGTATTGAAATTTGATCAAACCACAGAAATTTAGAACAAATCAGAACAGGATATGACGATCAACAAAAATTCTAATCTGATTAAAAAGATTAAAGGTCCTCGCTAAATCTGATAGTAGATAATAATTTATAAAAAGGATTTAACTTTAATAATTACCTAATTAACGTATCATAAAATCAGCATTCGGTTTGCAAATGCTGAATGACTATGTCATTTTTTGTTTGTAAAACATTTAAAGAGTACATTTGGCCTTTGATACATATTCTGAGACATGGGCATGAATGCACTCTGCCACACTGACAGAACTAAATCTTTGTATTAATTGTAAATTGATTTTGAAGTTCAAACATTAGACATCCTGAAATATATTTTTGTGCCAAATCTTATATTAAATTCTTGGAAACAATATTCTTGAAACAGTCTGGTGACGATAGTCTCAAAATCAGTTAAATGACGATAATTTTGGAATTATTTAGGTAACAATATTTTCCAACTTGTTTTAAGGACAATACTGTCAAAACCATTTCATTCTTTGATGTAATTTCTGTATTGTTTTCTAAATTAGGGGGATTAAAATAAGTGATATTATTACCTGTGTCACCAAAGTGCCTGCTTGGTGTGTGTGTGCATATGTACGTGAAAGCGTGTGTTTTCTTTTGAAACAGTTAGGGTATAGAGTTGATGTAAGCATGCACATCTTAAGTTTTCGGTTAATTGTTTTAAAAATTTGCACAGGTCTTTTACACAGATAGAAAATGTACATATCCTATTAGGAAGAAGCTTCATGAGTTTTTAGAAGATTTATCATGTGTTAAACTTAGTCACTTCTTCAACTTTTATGTGGGGCCGCGGTGGCCTAGTGGTTAAAGTCACCGACTTGTAATCATAGGAGCCTTTCACCTCCTAGTTCGATTCCCGTCCGGGCGTGCTAGTGTAAGAAAGTTGCCAGTGACTTGCCCTAGGTCGGTAGTTTACTCCGGATACTCCGGTTTCCTCCACCAGTAAAACTGGCACGTCTGTAGATGACCTTAGCTGTTGATCGGACAATAAGCCCTTAATACAAACAAATCAACTTTTATGTTGTGACAATACCAAGATTTTGTAATAAAGAACAGTCATACAATTTTTAGCTGATTCTTTTCAAGCTTTGTATAGATGTGAAATATATAGGTCTTCAAGATGTATTGAAGATGAGCATGGCTAACTTTGAAAATTTTCATAATTGTTTGGAGGATTGCCATATGTTGAATTTTGTTAATGTTTCAACCTTTATGTTCATGTAATTGGGGTACCATGGTTCTTATGTTCATGTAATTAGGGTACCATGTTTCTGTAATTGAGAATACTACCATGTTTTAACAACGGTAGGCAATTTTTTCCACCACCACTAATTCTGTTAATTAACTCTCTGCAAAGTATTGTATGCATACCAATAAATGTCCTGATTTATAATACCCCAGAAGATAGTTTTGTCAATCTAATTAAAATCAGACCTTTCAAAATCGCTTCGCAAACTCTGCTAATAAAGGTCTGATTTTAATTAGATTGATAGTTTTGCATTTAAGTTGCCTTTAAATTGTACAAAACAAGACAGGTTAAGAATCATCTCCAGTGTTCCATTTGATTATCACTGTTTTTACATTGGTTAAATTACCTAACATTGAAGTTTAAATGGAAGCAAACATTATAAACTAGAACTATGTTGTTGATAGCACGCCATTGCACATATCCCTGTGGATGGCTTGACCCCAATATCTCTCAAAGCACTGCCTATCACAATCCCTAAGCACCACAACATGCTAAAATATTTTGTTGTAAAATGTAGAACTCATGATAATGTTTGATTTGATATGCTATAAGACTATACTTTTAGTTTTAAATTTTTTTGACCCCATGACCCCACTCCCTCAGACCCTGCCCTTAGGTGTCATATCAAAAATTAAAAAGGCTTGTGCTTTTCCCCTTACATATTATCTATTGTTACCCAACTCTCTTTATAAATTCAGGAAAACAAGTTTGACTATTTTCCCAGTAGAAATCAATGCAAAATACATGCAGCTTGGAATCAGTTGCACTTGCCGGGAAAATGCTCCAAAACTATTTCCCAGTACCATGACAATGACTTCATGGAACAAATCTGAAGCGTTTTGGCGACTTTGACTTTGTGCTTGATTTCATTACCGGCAAACGACATAATAGAGCGGTTCTGAGATTAAAAAGGAGGAGGGATTGCTTAATTTAATGGAGAATAGAGACTCAAACAACACCAAAAATGTAATTAAGGAAGCAACAAGAATATTTGCATCATCATCTTATTTCAAAGTAAAGAAATATCACTAAGGACATTTTGTTGAAATTTCTTGGATAACAAAACAAATGTTTCATGCCTTTTTGGGAAACAGTCAAAAATATATCCTCGAGGTGTTGTGGTCAACCCGGTGAACTATTTCCCGAGGCCGAATGTCCCAAAGTTTCAAGTTCCGATCTCAAAGGGTGTAGAAGGAATTATTTTGAGTTAAAGTTAAAGGGATGTTAACACCATCCCCCAAATAAAAAATTATAACTAATTATAACAACTACATTTACTTGTTTATGTTTATGCTATGATTCAGCTAGACTGTACGAATTATGTGATGTGTGTGTTTAAGTACAATATAATGTGGTTATTGATGTAATTTTCAGAGTGGGATATTAATGCATACATTGCTATGATTTAGCTAGACTGTATAGATTTGTTGCTATGATTTAGCTAGACTGTATAGATTTGTTGCTATGATTTAGCTAGACTGTATAGATTTGTTGCTATGATTTA
>JAUMGZ010216911.1:0-11674 GCA_032359645.1 Pododesmus macrochisma
AACAGTTGATCCCATTTCAATCAACTTTGTAAGAACTATCTTGTATAAAAACAACTCCAATGAACACTACCAAGAAATAGTCATGGTGAGCGCGTCAAGGCCAGTTGGGCCTCTTGTTTTGTTTTTTAATGTCATTGTTGTTGCGAAATGAATGAACAGGCATCTCCAGCAATGTACCACAGAATTTGTCAGTACGAGGTTCCTCCCTTGATTTCACTGTTTTATTAGCCCAACACCCGGCACCCAAATAAACTCCTTAGGGCATAATTACCTTTCGTTGGGTCTGAGGTGAGGTGCGGTATATACTTGATGTTTTGCCTACTCGCTATAAATGTACCCAAATCTTTACTTCAGTTGTAGGTTACAGGATAGGTTTTTGTAAGACAGTATACTTCTCATCTGTTTATACGTTCCTGATTTCACCGATTTTATATATTATCTTAAATTATTCTTTGCGTAAATGAATGAACTCTAAAATTATAATGTTAGCACTAACATTGTTCCTTACCTCTGGGATGAATATAAAGCAACATAAACATTTTTATAAACTTCACAATTTAAGGTTTTCAACGTATTAAAATTAAAACAAAATGATAAGACATTCGGACTATTGACGAATGAAATTTGCACTACCGTCTTCTTTTTCTTTTTTTTTCTTTTTAATATTGTGAACTTGTTTGTGGTCGGTCCACAGGTAAATAAGGTATCTTATTTATACATCTATGCAAAAGGAATTTCATTTTATGTAAAATTTAGTTACTTTCACGAAAATTGTATAAGCGACAATAAGTATATACAATTTCTAAGTAGACTACTCTTTTATAAATGTTGAATATATTACATAATATTTCAGTAACCTTAATCATTAATTGCAAAAATGCATATTTCTCGATTTTTAAAGAAGTTTGAACCATCAAGATATTAAAATATTTGTATAACTTTTAAATTTTCGTAATCCCTATCTTCCATAGATTTGGAATTGAAATGGGGAGGACTTTAATCTGTTTGTCTTTTCGAAAATTTTCATTCTGTGTGAGATTCTTTGTCTATCCCAAAAACCCAGATTAGATCTGTTTGTCTTTAGTGAATTCTTATCGTGGTTGAGATTCTTTCTCTCTATTCCAATTGACAGATTAAAGCTGTTTTTCTTCACTGAATTGTCAGCTTGGGTGAAGATTAATTTTTAAGGCATTTATTCACGATTGAAAAAGGAAAAAAGTGCCTTTTCGTTTTTCTACTATATAAGCTATATACTCAGCCGTATCTCGATTCTTTTAACGAATATGGAACCATTTGAACATTAAAATAAAATAATGAAATATATATCACTGGAAAGAATATATAATGTAGTATGAAAATTAAACTGGGGAGGATCGATACAAAATTTAATTAAAGAGTTATAATGATTTTTCTTATTGACTCCTATATATTTCATAGTAAAATGTCTTACATCCCAGAAGTCCGCACATGCGCATTACTGATTGTGGTAAATTGTTGTCGACGATATAAATATTTGCGAATCCCATACTAAATTATATATTCTTTCCAATGATATATATTTTATTACTTTATTTTAATGCTCAGATGGTTCCATCAATTGAAATTGTCGATCAAAACTATGGATAGGGACATGGTGGTTTTGATTTGGCCCTGAATGACATAAAATCTCGAAAATTCTGCATTGACAATCATTTGAGATGGTGTTGTCGCCAATGTCCACGAATGTTTAGCAAACCAAAGAAGACCTAAGTTAATCTGATGATATTCCTAAGTCGCTGAAATACTCTCATAACCCGTGCACACCAGATTTTATTTTTATCCTCATTCTTTCTACTCGATAAACTCACTTGTGTTTACCTCACCGTCGTTTCACCCGCTTCGTTGTCACCATCCCAAGCCGAATCTTGCCGCCACCCCAATTGTTCCCGAGGAAATGTGACACGATTTCTTCACGACATACAAACTAAGGAGTATTTTTGTTTTGTTTAAAAATAGACAATTGTAAGATATCGGAGTACCTCCAATAGATTCGCAATTCATGTATCTACAATAGGCTTTGAAGACAAAAGTAAAGTTATTCTTTGAAAACCGCAGGTGTTTCATTTTCCACGACATTCTGTATCCTTTTGTAACATTTTGGACCCAAAGGTAGCCTTGACAACCAAACACCACTCATTTATCAAATTTGAATCCCTTCCCAAATGACCCTTCCTGTCATTTTGGTTATATGGTTCATTAGTTATAGGAACTAAAAAATGGGAGACATTTTTTTTTTAACTTTTTAAAAATATTTTTATTCCATTTTCAATATAATTACAAGTACAGAAAACAACACATATTACACGCCGTTTAATCACCAAAATATACTTTAAAAGTCAGGTACAGGAGTATCAGAGCAAACAAGAAAAATCATTTGACATTTTAACTTGACATATTTTCTAACTAGTCTTCATTACAAAATACAATACCTGACATTCTGATATAAACTAGCATGCATTATTAAAAAAAAATTAATGAATTTGAGATAGGCGAAAATGGGAAAACTTAACATATTTGCTCTATACTGAACTGTTGCCTCAAAATGAATAGCAAATGTTGAATCCAAAGACGCATCTTTTTATGGTGACTGCAGGCTGTTAGGACAATGGGGAGGGGCAGCAAACAAATTGAAAGTTTTATTTTAATACAATCGTAAACATATGCGTTGCAGCCTTGGTTTTACTAAGGTCTTCTCTTCACTTAATTTACATGTCAGGGGGCAGAAAACTGCACCATTTTAACACAAAAAATCGGAAATTTCTTGGGGAGGCCGCCAAAAACCTAACTGCCAAAAAGGAGCGACCCCACCTTCCGCAACACGCCATTTTTTACATGTAAGAAACAGTAAATTTTACCATTTTGGCATTAAAAAAAATCAAAAATTTCTTGGTGAGGCCCCAAATTCTCAACTGCCCCCTCCCGCGACTATCCAACACCCTATATATATATGGTACATGCTTTGCTTCGCAGAACTTGTTATAATTTTGTTGGGGTTTTTTTGGGGGTGGGGGGTACGTAACGTTGCCACCCCACCCCATCCCCACTCCCCTCTTTGAAAATTGCTGATACGTACCTGCGACTGAGCTACATAATTTGTCGAACGTTTCTTCCTGTCAAATCACAGTGAAAACTACTCAGTATTTTTCGAAAAGTATTAAAACTTTAAATATTTGCAGTGTTGATTTTGACCGCGAAATACGTAACCACCTATTTTTGACCCTCTGGTCCGTCCAACCTTTAACTAATGGTTTGAAGTTATATTTACATATGCAAGTATTAAGCTCTTTGTTTGAACCCAGTACCACCCCATGATGGCCAAGCCAAACAAATTTTTAATAGATCTGAATCCCCTTCCTCTAAGGATGTTTCTTTTCAAGTTAAATTCAACTAGTTTCTGTTGGTTTGTTTGGTTTTTTTAAAGGTGGAAAATATGAAAAGTTAATATACGTGTGTGCTTTGGCGTTGAACTTTCATCTCAAAATGGGCAATCCATTTTTGATTATTTACAAAAAGAAGATTTTTAAAATTTTCTGGTGGTTAAGATACAAAAAAATTATTTATGGTGTATGTCTCTTTACTAATTAAACATGCATTCAGCACTAGGCCCTCATCAAACTTTTCCATTTTATTCCCCTTGTGGCATCCCAAGGGGACTGAGCTCCATCAGTTGAACAAATCTAGATACGCCTACCGAGTTTTGAGTAGTGAAAAATGCTTAAACAAGCATACTTTTATCGAGTTGTAATTTGACCTCAAACATGTAACCTATTTCAAACTTCAAAATCACATCTTGAAAAACCTAGTTTTTCATGCACCCTAGGTAAATGTAAGAACTACGCTCTAAGTCTTCTAGTTTATTAAAAGAAATTATTGAAGTGTCTCTCATCGGTATTTAGTGGCACCCCTGATAGATTACCCCAATCATTTGAACACAAATATGAACTCTTTTCCCGAGGGTGCTTCATTTCGAGTTTGGTTGAAATCGATACACTTATTTGGGAAGACGGATCGAAGCGTGAAAAGTTAACAACAGACGACGAGCGACATTTCCATGTTAAAAGTTCATTTTTTACCAATGCTCTTGATGACACACAATAAAGTAGGGGTTTATATTGATCTGTGATGAAAACATTTTCATATATGTACTCATGGGATGAAAGCTTTAATTAAAAGCTAGTAATGCTAATTTTTTTTTTTTTTTATTGTCACAAAACATTACATACATATACAAAAAACAACATGCTATTACATAAAGTTTACTTTTATTACCATATAGGGTAAGTAGTTTTAAATACTTCAAAGTAATGCTAAATTTATATTTTGAAGAAGTTATGTACATGTATATGTGTAGTACCCTAGCTCACATAAACTGGGTATTAGATATTCGTTGTTCCATTGTGAATACTTTTAGTATATAATGTTGCAGAAACTGTACAACTACGACCTGATTGGCATGTTGTGTGCTTAAATAGAATTAACAAACAATACATAATATGACAACGACAAAACAGAAGCAAATATCAACATAATTCATCTATTTTAGGTATAACATGTACTGTAGAGTTCCTTAAATACGATGCGCGCCAAGGGGTAGTCCTTAAAATGGACACAAATCGGCATGACTTTTCTCCTGATGGAAAAAAGTAAGCATTTCGATTTGTAGACGTCCAAAATACACTAATTAACACACTTGTTATTATTTTAAACATTTTTTTTAGCAACAAACATATGTTATCACAAGTCACAGATAGACAGACATGGATACATGCACATAGGCAGACATATCATGTGGGCTTTCACGGGTACTTGTTTCAATCAATTACCCCTTCCCGACAGGGTCGACAACGTATCTTATACAGAAAGGTGCTTAATTCAATTTTCAAAATATTCGTACATCAAATCAATTTTGTGTCAGATATCAATCTCACTTAGCCAAGTCAACAGAAACCTGTATGTCATTCGAAATAAAAATATACCCATGCTTCATATGTAACAATGCCTGTCTGTGCTTTACATGTACATGTATCTAAAATCGTCGATATATCTCAGTCATTCAATTACCACAAGGCCACAATTACCAGTTTTCATTGAGAATAGAAACGATAAACTCTTGAATTACAACGTAAAGTTGTAAGTAACTTGAGATTTGTAATTACAAATATCATTTTTCCGTGGTAAAACTCATTCAATCAAAAATCTAGATTCTACATAAAGGAAACGATTCTGATTTTTGAAAAATCAATAATTGCGGAAGTAACTGCTACAGCATAATTAACGTCTGCGTGGAAAATAGTACAATGAGCAAAATTTATATTGCGCAATATTGCCACCGGTAAAAAATGTCCACGTTAGTTCCCCTGCGGCATATCACCACAACGTGGCAGTACCGTCGTCAGAGTTTTAACCAATGAAAATGCAGTCTTTCCTTGGGTCCTTTTCAGCAGTCATTTCCGTATTGACGAAAACGTCGTTGAACAGAAGCATTTCACACAGACGAAGTTAACTAGGTAAATATGGTTCTATCTCTCACTCAAGTGGAAAATATTTAATGATTATTTATGTTTTTTGTGATATATGTAGAATTTAAGAAATTGATGAAACAGTTCAAGTGGAAATCGGCTAAATTTGGTCTATCTTGCACTCGTTTGTTCTGCATACGTGTCACTGTCAGTTTAGTTACACACTGTTAGTGTAACACCCAAATGAAACAAGTGTATTCTCTTTTGTGATTTATTTATTTACGGAAGCAATAGTGCCATCCGTTTTAGATTCTGATTGAAAGTATTCAAATGGTGATTACATAATGTAACACATGGCCGTGTAATGAACGGAACCACATATTGCATCATTGTTGATATGGATGTTAAACAACAGCTGTTTGCTAGGTTCCTTGAAATGAAACTCTGAACAGTTAAGTTGAAGACATATTCATTAGAACAGTGCCTTTTTCTGATGAAGATTTTATTAATGGGGAACAAATAGTTAAAAAGTGAAGATCTATAGAAAGCCTTCGATGGGGAAAGAATGTACAATTTAATTTTGAGATCTTGTCATATGACCCAAATTGCTATGTACCATATATTTCTAATTTACATGAATGCATAATGGTGTTTTCTGGTTTTGAGGAAGAATATCCTTCAGCCACTGTTTGGCGTAAATGATATAGTGCTAGATTGTGTCTAAAAATGTATGGTACCAAGTCATTCCGACCCCACAACCTACACGTTTCGGCCCAATAGTTACATATAGTTTATAAAGATGTGCAGAACGGGCATCAAACAGTTGTAGCATCTTTTTGAATATATGTGAGTGTTTTGATTGAAACACCGCTAGCTGGGGTACCAACAAACATTGAACATTGTCAAATCAACTAATACTCTTAAATTACTTTCTGTACTCAATGTACATGATTCCATACACACTTGTGTTATTTTAATAATATGTGTATACTTACAACAAGATCATTGTATATACATGTTGTTTTCTTTAATGTTAGCACTAAATGCCACCCAAGTCTCATTTAATTGCTGAAAAATTATTAACTAAATTTTACGACAACATATATAGCAGTATCTTTAATTACTAAAGAATTGTTTGTTTCACATAAACATACACACTAGTGCTACCATTATACTCTGTTCAAGAAGCATCACAAACAAGTGTTAGAAATTAAACCACCCCATGATACATTTAAGAAACTATAATTTACTGTAATTTGCAATAACATGATGTATAATTTTTATTGGAGGCAAGAATGACTAGAAACATTAAATGGGGCCAGAACGACCTTAATTCAAAATATGTATTGAAATTATTCATCAAAGTACAGTCAACTTGATTTGTCAAGTGACCACACAAAAAACAGAAAAATAAGACTTGTAAGATAGGGCAGATCACCGATTGATTGTCAAATAAAAAACCCCAGAATTATCATGTGTATGCTAAAGTTGGTCTCAAACTGGTCCAAGTCAAAAACAGAGACAACCAACTATTGAAGGCACATGTATCTGTAGATATGCCCGAGCAAGAATAACTACACAATGATGACTTAATGAGAAGCATGAGCTATATATGCATATATATAAAGCTGTTTAATTAGGCCAAAAGAAAAACACTGTTTCAGCTTACCCTACCGACTCTAATTTTAAGTGCCTACCCTTAAAAAAAATTTATGTCATTTTCAGACAATTGCAAGCACGGTTAAAGTCGGAACCTCTGCCCCTACATAACCTATGTAAAAACTTAGAGAGTAAAGTAAAAAGATTTGCATACCTATAGCTACTTACCCTAAATTTGTTGAAGTCATTAGTGGAAACACAGTATTTATTTTTTTGGCCTTAGATCAAAAACATGTTTCTATAACACATCACTTTTTCAACTGCAATTTTAATGCAACAAACTTAAAAGGAATTTATATTTAATTTTCAGTTAGACTAACTTTACAAAAAATGTAAACACAACATATATATCCATGCCTCAAATTTTTTTAAAAGCACTATAAAAATATTGCTATGCTGTAATTGCCTTAATAAGAACAAAGGGAGCAAAATGTTAATATAAGTTAATATAAATGCATGTTCAATGTATTTAATATGCGACATAATAATATATACTGTATACCGCCTTAACCAGTATATATATATGTGTAATGGTGGCTGAAAGCTGGTCTTGTTTTAAGGTTACATATAAAAATATTTACATTTGTAACCTTGAACACACAAGAACATTTTTAACCCCTACCACCAGATACAACACTGGATTCATCTCTTTCACTGTTAACACGATGCAATGGGATATTGTTGGAGTGGAAACCATAAGTACTGCCACTGCATGTGACAGTTTATTTTGATAACATATTGTCAGATGAATCATTTTGATTCCACATAAACAAAATTTATGAGAGGTATACAGATTTGATTTTAGTTCAGTACCAAGATCTAGAACCGACACAAATTTTACATGTATCTGATTTTTTTTAAGGAATCAATCATGGATCAGGTTATGCAGATAGTCGAGCCAGCTAAGCAGTTCTCTAAAGACTCAATAAGATTAGTCAAAAGATGCACAAAACCAGACAGAAAAGGTAAACAGTTTTAAATTGTTAACTACTCTGATCACACTGACACATAAAGAGAAAGAAAAAATCTCATTGTACATGTATTTATGAGCCCTTAACTTTCAAAACAAACTTGATCTTAATTTAAGTATGCTATCATTTTAGTTTAGTTTTGAGTAAATTAGAAAATATATAACTTCAAAACTATCCAGTGCCACATGTTGAATTATTTACATACTTGTAGTTTCAACTTATTATTCAAATATACAAGTGAAAGTAAAAGAAAATGGAGATTACAATTAAGAAAAGTCAGAGTAACTTCAGCAATTTAAAGTCATTTCTTTTATGCTGTACATGCAATTTGATTAAATAAAATATTATTATACCTCTTGCTCCAATTTCAGAATTCCAGAAAATTGCAATTGCCACCGCAGTTGGGTTTGCTATCATGGGATTTATTGGTTTCTTTGTCAAGTTGATACACATCCCAATTAACAACATCATTGTGTAAGTTATATATGCATAGAATTATAAATATGTAATTATCCTTCATGTTATCTCACGAAAAATCTTCTGAAAAAAAAGTTATTCCAAATTATTGATATATTTTAAAAGTTAAATGATTAAAATATAAACATATGTTTTATTTACATGACAACAAATAAGTTGAAAGATTAAATTCTAAATATTTGTCTTATAAATATAGCAAATAATATGCGTCTGTTGATTTATTAGTCAGTGAGAATTTGCAAGAGTTGTTTCCCTTCTATAGTCAGTTAGAATTTGCAAGAGTTGTTTCCCTTCTATTACATTTTTTGTAGTCACTGTCTATCAATTTCTAGTTTGTTGTTATTTTCTTTGTAGTGGATCATAAGTAACACAAGATACCTCAGCATTATTGACCTTCATCATGGATGTGTGTTTGTTGCATAGATGGCTCTCATGAAATCAACTTCTTCAAGAACTGAATCTTGTTAAAATACCAGTACCAAGATATGACTGACAGTGACATTGTAACTAACATTAAAATTTAAAAATACTTGCACCGTCAATTCTGTTGTTTAAGAAGTTGGGATCAATTTCAGTGAAATTTCATTGTGAGATGTATGAAAGATGAAATATAGAGTGTACATGTATATGAATTTTTAAATTAATTAAAACATTTAAAAACCGTTAATGAGCTTTCTTATATGTACCTTTTAGACATAATTCCACTTCTATAATGACACACTTGAGTAGTTTTATACAAATTAAGCAAAGTTTCAAATTTCTTGTAGCAAAGTAGAAGGCTTTGATTGTTTGTTTTATTAGGGTTTAACGTCACGTCAAGAATATTTCATCGATATTGTGACATATATATTCTGACCTAGGGCATGAGAATGTTGTTAAACATGAAACCACTTGCCCAATTCAACCAAATTTCTTAGGAAGGTTCCCAAGAAGAAAGGTATTCAGATTTGTTCAAATGAAAAGACTTGGTTGGTAGGGGCACCATTATGCAAAACTTTACATCATTTCATTTGAATAATAAACTTAACAAATTGTAAAATTTAACCTATAGGTAGGTCTGTTCAACCAGGATTGTTGTTAAGGCCAAATGAGCCTCTTATTTTCTTAAAATATAGCACAAAGCAAGAGTTGATACATAAATCTGCAGAGCATGAAGGAAGAATTCTCATGTCTATTAATGTTATTCAAAGTTATGGCCCTTGAAACTTTTGACAACCTTTTTTTACGATTTTCTCGTTTCCTTTAAAAATGGCACAATGCAAGACCTGTATCTGATGCAAGGATATTCCATTGTGTTAATATTTTACAGAATTATCTGGTCCTTTTTCAGTTAGAAAACTAGAAGCTTTTGACTGTGAACCTGTCTTGTCATTGTAACTCCCCATAATGCTTGGGATGTTTTCCTGAAAAATTGGCATGTTCTTAAGAACTCCTTATGTAGATGTTCATGGAGAAAGGCTGATCCAATCTGATGATTGTCTACAAAGCAATGTCCCTTAAGCTTTGACACCTGAAATGAGATCGCAGGGGCAGCATATCACCTGGATAAAAACACATGTGAAGCATTGTTAGTTTCTACTTTATATACAAATCACATCTGTCCTCCTTCATTCAATTTTTGGGGGCAGCGGTGGCCTAGTGGTTTAAGTCACCAACTTGTAATCAAAAGAGCCTTTCACCTCCTAGGTTTTGATTCCCGTCCCGACGGCCTAGTGTGAGAAAGTTGCTAGTGACTTGCGGTAGGTCAGTGGTTTACTCTGGGTACTCTGGTTTCCTCCACCAGTTAAACTGGCATGTCCGTAAATGACCTTAGCTGTTGATCGGACAATAAGCCCTTAACACAAACAAACAAATCATTAAAATTTGACATTTTCGACTTCTTCAAAACCACTGGACCAATTTTAATCAAACTTGGGAGGAAGCATCCCTAGGGGAAGGGATTCAGATTTGTTCAAATGAAGGAGTTAAGGCACCACTAGGGGGCCAAAAGGAGAAACTTTTGACAAAATTCAAAAAAAAATCTATTAACTAGTAGGCCTAGAGCTTTATACTTAGGTATTTAGTAACTTTAGGACATGGAGAACCAAGTTGGTTCTAGGCCTAACCCATGGGTCAAAAATAGGTTACACATTTTGGGGTCAAAGTTAGCAAATATGTTAGCTTTTCACATTTTCAATTTCTTGTCTAAAATACCAAACCAATTTCATCCAAATTAATACCTAGGGGAAGGGGATTCAAATTTGTTCTAAATGTGGAATATTTTTCCGAATTTTAAAAATCTAACTACAAAGCCTAGAGCTTATTGCTTGGATTTGCAGTAACCATGGGACATGGAGAACCAAGTTTGTTAAAAAAGAAATGATCCTGGGATCAAAAATAAGCTATTCTTTGGGGGGTCAAAGTTCAACACTAGAGCAAATGTTAAGTTATCACATTTCTGACTTCTTGTCTAAAATCCATTGGACCAATTTCAATTTATCATGGTCTGAAACATCCCTAGAGGTTCAGATTTGTTCAAATGGGCTTCATTGTCCAGTTTGCACTTCTAGGGGCCAAAAAAGGAGAAATTCAACAAATTTGATTAAAATCTAGTTAATTTGAAGCCTATGTCTTAATGCTTCCATAATGCATGTGTTTAACCTCGAGACACGAAGAGCCGGTTTTTTCAAGGCACAACCCTGGTGTTATAGACCTGTTTCATTCAGGTGGAAGTTAAGGCCTAATATGGATCTCTTATTTATTATTGATTTGTATTTGAGAAGGATAGCCAAGAAGGTAATTTTGTAAAATACTTTTAACACACGGTATTCCCTCGTTTTAATGTTGTGAAATTGCATTTATTGGTAGTTCTGGAAAACTGGAGGTTGAATTGGAACACCACAAGCCAAGTTCATACTTTGCGCAAATCATTTGTTCTCAATTGATAAAAAAGCACAATTTTCTTTTCAACAATGGCCGTGAGCGGACTGCGCCCAAAATCAATAGATTTCTGTTCATCCCCTAGGGCAGTCCATACATATAGGTTCCGCAACGAGTTAGGATGGGATATCGGGTTTTATCTCACTAGAG
>JAUMGZ010216922.1:0-11673 GCA_032359645.1 Pododesmus macrochisma
CTTAAATTAAGTAGAAATCTACCACGATATCGTAGAACTCCGGGTTACTGAATCATGAAAAGCAGACTGCCATTTTCGGCCGCCGGATTTCAGAAGATAAGGACATTTTTCACGACTGACATTTGAAACAACCTCTGCATATGTACGATTAGAAAAAAAAGATTGTTTGTCATGTTTTTTTTTTACCTGACAATGCTATTTGTAACTTAAAGAAGGACAGGAAATCGAACAGACGATTATTTACAAATACGATTGTTTACGATCCGCGTCACCAACACTTTTGGCAAAAGCGCTTGAGGAGCGGCGTCCGCAAGACCAAGACCACTACTTATTCCGATTTTAATGCGCATGTTGACCCTTTTGTTACCGGGAGTTTACAAATCCAAATCATGGTGTTAGTGTATTGAAAAATTGTATTGAATACCACCTTCTTACCATAATTGAGCTCCGCTGTCGCAGCCTAGCTTCGCTCTATTAATATACACAAACTTATGTGAAAAAGTGAAAATCATAAATATGAAAAAAATTAACGTCTCAAGTATCCTTAATGTTGCTGGTGATGGTGCTCTTGTTTTATTATCTCGTAACTTTGTTTCCGGTGTGTATGTTGGGTCAAAAGCTCAGAGCTTATGTTATTATGTTACTAGAACCTATGTTGATATAAATACCGACTCTAAATAAACTTGTCATTGACATTGTCATAACTAAAGACAAGGAATACAATGTAATGCAATCTAGGACTGTGTCATAACATACTAACATACTGTACAGTTAAATATTTTACAGTGTTTACACTGTTACTGATTAAAAACAGAGATTACAAAAGTTAAAAACAAGATACTAGAGTACTTTTCGTACAATAATCGGTTCGTTTTAAATTTGTTTTCTTTATATTTCCAATGCTTGTTTAGTCTACTTTGTTCCAAAGATTGAATACTCTGTAGCTATAAGAATGTTGACTTGTAGCTAGACGCACTGGTCTATTGTACAGACGTTTAGGGTGCCCTCTTGTTGTAGATCTGGCTTCACCACATACAGTTAGATTGATGTTTTCTCAAGAGCACTGTCCTAAATCAGGGATTTCCAATACCAACTGTGGTCCGTGGTTGGTATTAATTACACATATCTAGGTTACAATCTAGATCTGTGGTATTAATGATCTCTGCCTAAATGTAACAGCCCTTAAAAAGCCCAAAAGGTGCTCTCCTAAAGTTAACATGTTTGATGCCCGAGGTAGAATATCTATAGATGTACACTGCCTTACATAACTGAGTACACTCTTTGTATTGCTTTATCATTGATTTTCGACAATGTAAACCTGTTAAGAGGATGTTCAATCTTGTTTTCAAACATATTTTAGGAGTGAGACAGATTTCAACACAGAATATCCTCAATGTACAATTTGCAACAATCTGTACTGATGGAAAATCTTAAAAATCACATAGGCTTATATACTATGAGAGAATTATCCCAACGTTTATAGAGAGGGATTTGTTAACGAAAATGTGTTGAACTTTTTTTTTAATATTCATTACATTTAGACCTAGGCCTATATAAAGAAGATCTCAAACCAGTTTCCATTAAAAACAGTATTCATGAAACAAGTTTAGATTCACTTTATCATATGACTCAAATAAAGTATATGCTTTGTGATTTTAGTATTAACAAAACTTTATTTAATGGTGTTACTCAATAACATCGATGGCATATGATAAACACCTTTACTGAATCCTAGATTTAATGGATTATAGTATGAGAACAATTATAACCTTTGATTTTCCCTTATTTATGCGAAGAAAAAGTCAATAATATGTCTTTCAATCTAAATTGTTTGACTTTAAAACGACATGATTAATTATAGTAATAATAACCCTGTAGTAGGTGACAAACTGGGAAGTGAAACAAATTACTGATAATATTTTATTAATGACTATAATACAAGACTGGTTGTTTAAATATAGACATATGCCTGTCGGACAAGTTATATCACCTATTCGGTGTTTTCTGACCTGTTTAACACAGATTCATCAATAGTTTCTCGTTAAAAATTAAGGGACAGGCAGACCGTGTGTAAAAACATTATTGCAAGACGAGAAATACATTTTTTTAACAATAAAGTTGTATACAATTGGAATGAACATTAACCGCCTACGTATCTAGTTAATCAGTTTAATGCAATATATCATACATTCAATATTTATAAAGGGGTCGACTACCCAGAAATATACTTGCTGGTGTGGTCGCTTAATCAAAATTTTATTTAAAATAATAAATATGAAATGAAATGTCTTAATTCCAGGAATGTAATCGGTAATACCAGTGACGTACTGGTAGTACATAGATCTTTTGCTATAAGTAATCACGAACATCTACCAAGTAGCACATATCGAGTAGCGTGTTGATTGATCGCAAACAACATAATTATATAGACGATGCTGCAAATTTAATTGATAGTCAAATGTCCGAATTGCTTGTTCACTTTCATCTAAATAAAATATGACAAAACGTGGTTTTTTTATGCTTATGAGCTGTAAGCCAAAACACAATAAGTCGGACTCTGTTGACAGCAAATGAAAAATATTACTTGTAAAATAGATAAAAAACCACGCAAATATTGTAGATGATCCTTGAAGAAACTATTCATCCTGTTTCGTTTCTGTCTCGCTAGTTCATGTAGTACGAACATGCATTAAACACAGAAAACTACAAAAAATTAATGCACAAACATTTTCATGTCAACTGACTTAAAATAATTTAGACTACACGTAGTTATAGTAAGTAGCCAAAAGTCTTGTAGATGATCCGTGGAGTAGGTCATGTGAACAATTAAGGTTTATAAACCAAAGCTGTGTAAACCAAGATATGTAAACCTTGATTTACCATGTGAACGGGCCTTCACCGGGATTTTTGTGTGTGATTAACATAGTAAACCTTTATTTACATTTCTTGGTTTATAAACCAAATCATACGTGTGAGATTCCTTCTGCCCATAATTTGAATTAGGGTATGATCGTCGATCAATCATTTATATGTTTTGCAACTTGTCAGTGATTGATCAGCGACTTATTGGCAACCGTTCACCGCAGATACGGTCATAGGCTTGCAACTAGTTGAGACCGATCGGTGACTAGTTAGCGAATCTTCAGTGACAGGTTGCAACTGAACGGCGACTGGTCGGTGATCACCGATCGAAACGTAAGGCGGATATCAAATCATTTCTGTGCGAGTTGCCGATGAATCTCCGATCGATCGCCGACTCCTCATTGATAAATCGCAGATAGGTCGCCACCAGGTTGCAAAGACTCAACACTGTATAGACGAAACAACGGAAGCCGATCGGCGATTAAAATTAAACAGCTTGGAGACCTCTTGGAGAAAAATCAACCACCGAGCGACCAATTCGGTCGCGGTCAGTCTTTTGTGTATGCTCAAAAGTCTGGTTGCGACCTACTTGGTTTTGCGACCGCTCTGTAACCTTGCAGCTACTTCAGTGAGACCTTTCATAGACCTCTAAAACCTCTTTGCTATTGTCAAAATGTTCAGTCGCCAAGAGGTTGCATCATATTCGCATTGTCTGTGTGAACGAGGCTTTACGCACACAGAAAAAAGAACAAAAAAAGAAACATTTATTTACTACAAAAGGAAACATCACGAACTTCCATTAAAAAACTAGAAGCGAAACAAGGTGTTCGCGATATGGTAAACGTTTCCTGCTACACATGTGTCACCCGCCGTCATGCTTCCGTGTCATTCCGGTGTATGGCAATCCTTTCCACTTTTAAATAGAAGCATATGTCACCATTTGAATATGTCAGTTCTATAGTGACGAAAGTGCAAGGAGAAAAATCATCAACAGGATAGGAATAGAAGCAGCAACATTATCATGAAAGTAAGCAGAGCGGTAAAGATAGTGCGACGAGGAGTAAAAACCCATCATGACCGCATACTACATATTGTATTAAACTATATTATGTTATATTATATTATATAATCAAAGACGGAGAGACGGACGGACGGACGGATTGACGTTGGATTGACTGACTGGTTGACTTACTAACAATTAAGAAAGGGGGTTGCAAAAATGTGAAAGCCGAAATGTCTATCAGTCAAGCACACACATTTAGAATACAGGCAAGTATGAAGCCATATTATTGACTGGTAGATAAGAAACTCAAACTATGACGTAAGGAAATTCAAACTATGACGTAGGAATTATGTCTATAAATATATCAGAAACAGACTTGTCAAGTCCTACCACTGTATCATGAGGGTGGCCATAAAACTTCCTGAAAACAGACTGGGTAGTGTATAACCCTGCCTCAAAAGCTTGAATGTCAATACCATCCTCTAGTGACAAATTCTTGGTAGTGAGAATATGCTCTTGAATAACGAATCTGCTGTGACACATAAACTTCATAAGCAGGTGAGGTGGGTATGTCGCTGTCTAAGAATGGGAAGTGGTGACTATGGGAAAACTGAAGTCGTCACGTTTGTCATAAAGTTTAGTGGAAGAGGTAACATCCGTGTTGATTTTTAGTAGGAGGTCTAAGTATGAGGCTGAAAAGTCGGTGTCAGTAGTGTCTTTTATTTCGAGTTCCGCAGGATATATAATGTTTATTCTTCAGTGACAAAACGTTATCTATGTAACGAAAAGTGAAATTTAAAGACTTTGTCAAAGTCTTTCAATTGGAACTGAGTTGCTTTTTGATAAATTTTGCCTCTTACGAATAGAGAAATAGGTCCGCTAGTAGCGGAGCGTAGTTTGTTCCCATGGGAATTCTAATAGTCTGCTGGAAAACCTGGCCTCTAAACTCAACAAATATGTTGTCGATAAGAAAATTCAGCATTCTAACAACATCTGCTTCAGTGTATTTTTGTTTTGCATCCAAATCACCTCTGACAAAGTTTGCAGTAGTGCCCTTAACTATAATGTATTTATACATGGTTTACCCATAAAAACATAACATACGATATCTTTGAGTCGAGATTTTAACTTATCATGCGATATAGTAGTGTAAAGTGTGGAGAGGACGTATTTTATGAAGGATGATATAGATGATAGCGATTGTGATTTTAGATTCTCAATGAGGTCTTTTGAGGTTTCGAGTATCCACATCTGATTCACTCCACTACGTAAATATGCGACAGCGCAATATGACTGCAGACCATCTTTAATTTTTGCGAGTATTAGCGTAAGAACCTTGGAAAGAGGTTTGATGCAGAATTTTGAATATCAAGGAATAAACCATCTAGAGTTGCTTAAACCTCATTATGAAATAGACAATGCCCTATTCTATAAATCTTGGTGTAGAAACATTGGAAAAGAGTTGTCTTCCTCGGGCGATGCCCTCGGGAAACACCCTTTTTTTCCTCTGGTGACAATTGTTTGTGTTCACATACCGAGAGTGCAGTAATTATTTAATCTCAGCGCAATGTATGACTAGCTTTCTTATAGGAACACAGGCGATATTACAATTTTAGCTTGAAGGGTTATCAAAAGTTTCACTTTCTTTCTTCTACATAAATATACTTTCATATAAACAACCAAAACAAGTTACAAAGTCTGACTACAATGTAGTTAAAAAAAATCTTATTAGCACGGGGTATCAGAATATATATAACTATTTGTTTTACCATACGTATACAGCCTTTTTTGCGTTTAAGTAAAGTGTTACATTAAAAGACAACTATTCGTAGTTTTATCAATCTTTCAAATATTACTCTCTTACCTGACATAAATCGATGAATTTAAAAAAGAATTATAAAATTTAATGTGGTACATGACGCATTTTAGAACAATAACGTCTGCTAGTAAACATGCAGTAACATGGAAAAGTTAAATATCATATGATCTTTTCTAGTTGATTTCTTTACATACCATATGAATATTATAACGGATGTCAAATTACCACACACACATATATATATTTATATATGTAATTAGCTTAAGTTCTAAGAAGTAGCTTCAGTGGGTTTAAGATCATAGTCTTTTGTAGGTTTGTGTATTTCATAAAAAACAACTGTCTTGAACGTTCATTTATGCATCTTAATTACTTGATACCATTGTGAACAATGTCAGTCAAAGGTATTGTAATATCTAACTATTTATAAAGCTATATGTGTATGTTTCTTCTAAAAAGATTCATTGGGATTTTATTTGCATATGCACTTCAAATCTTGCTTTGTAAAGTAGTAAATCGAAAAACCAAGATAACCAAGATATTCTAAAGCCGTAGATCCATGGACAGTGGCAAACAATAAGAAAACATTGAACGCACACAGACAAATTAACAGAATTTACATTTATTAACTAAAAATGAAAACATCACGAACTTCTATTAAAAAAACTAGAAGCGAAACCAGGTACTCGGAATATGGTAATATATGCTGGGCACCAACATAGCGTTTACCTTTTAAAGTTATATTTATAAAGTGTAAAACATTTAAAGTAACAAACTATAAAATTAATTAGCCATGTCATGTCATGTCATACTGCAGACTTGTTTCATTATATATAATACAGTAAGAATGGTGTAGGTTTGCCCATACCATTAAGGTGATATTAAAAGTATGAGTACTATTTGCATCCGTTAACAATTACATCGTACTGTTTGATATTTTCTGTTTTATGATATTTTCTGTTTTATGATATTTTCTGTTTTGGATGTAATGAAGAGTTATAATAAATTGGTTCTAGTGCAGCGTAGCGTACTAAATAAGAATCAGTCACCTTCCGTTTTCTATGTTATCTGATACCAAGTTTTCACGTATGTTTTATTGCCAAATAATTTTCAGTGTAAATAATGACTCAAAAAGTACACACTCTGTCGACGTGTGTGTGTCCTCCTTCATAGTCTGAGGTATGTGATAACAAAAAGTCTGACATAACACAATAAAGCAAGCTTAGTGTTTATAAATCAAACAAGTTAACCTTTATATTTGATTATAATGTACCTTAATTAGATTATGTTTGTTATAAATATTCTTTTTCTCTAAGTAGCGTGCTAATTATAAACACACTGTTCAATGTTCATTATATATTCACCACCTCATTAAAATAAGTAACAAATAAGCCAGGTATGTGACGCTGAAATGCAGAAACAAATAATTGAAATTTAATTATACTAAGTTTATGATGTCTTTCATTCAATTATAAGTATTGATCAAACTGTTAAAACAAAATTCAGTGCCAGGTGTACCGCTAGGTCAAACATCATGGAATGTGGGAGCACTTTAAGATCACTAGTCTCACCACTATAACATAAATATGAAATTGCAACCAATTTTTTAACAAGGTTCCAATTAAGGCCCGTTCACACGCTAAATTATTGTGTTTTGGTTTATAAACCTTGCTTGTTCACTCAGTAAATCAACGTTTGTACAACACACCGTTGGTGCATGTGTATATTTCCCGCCAGAAAGTCACATGATTATGTATCATAACACACCAGGTCTATGATTGACCAAACTGACCACGGTTTCTCATTCAAGATTTATGGAATAGAGCATGTTCTCCTACAAATTGAGCTTTAAACGCCCGTTTACACGGTAAACATTGATTTACATTGATTTACTTTGTTTATAAACCAAATCTTACCGTGTGATCTGTCTCTAGTACTCTGTAGCATTAGCCATCTGGAGTTGCTTAAGGATGTATGATTGTGAGAACGGAAAATTTGATAATAGTTGATTTTTGGATAGACAAGGTCCTGGAAAAATATCAACACAAATTATGTGTGTCCGCACTTCTTTTTCTTTTAGTGCCACTCAAAAGTAGTGCGTTTAAAAGTAGCTGAAATTTGAATTTTCCTGAATTTCTTTACAAAGAACCAATTACATGTATGTGTTCACATCTCTTATTATGCATACCAGAAAGGAAGTTTTTATTTAAAAATAATATATATAAAATATAAATTTCAGATCAAGTTAGAATATTTTTCATTTTTTGCTATTTTTGCAGACTTTTGATGCGATAGAATTCCTTAGATACCCCCAAAAGTGCCCATTTCAATGGTTTTCTTGTATATCGACTTATAGAATTTGGTGACAAAATTAACAACTAAAAATGATGGGTTGCCGAACTACTTATTTCACAATTTTCGAACAAAGATTCATGTAAGGCGCACTTCTTCTTTATGCCCCTACAACTTTGAAAAAACATATACCGCAAACATATTAGGAAACACTTATCCATGTGATTTGGGAATTATTCTTGAAAAAGGTCATTAAATTACATCCATGGGTTTAAAATTTATTTAACTTAGAATTACCCTAGTAACGCAAAACGTCTTATTTTATGTACGTCGAAACCGCATTACAACGTCAATGTTCGCCGCAACAAAATGTAGTCCCTCTGCTATGATTTTGATGTGGCCTATGTTCTTTGGTGCTTTTTGTTGGAATAGATTATTCTAATGATCTAATTAGTAAATCAACACAGTTTACTTTTCTAAGTATAACGTTATGTGATTGTACCCTACTTCCGGTAAAACCCTCACACTCATACATCCTTAAACCATAATTTGAAATAGAACATGGTTTATTCCGTAAATATTGATTTATAAACCTTGGTCACTTTGACCAATCAGCATCTTCGCTAGCCAAGTGTCCGAAACGTGCCTATTACACTTGGCTAGCGAAGATGACCAATCAGAGGCCTGACATTCCATGATACATGGTCATGTGACTTTCTGGCGGGAAATACATGTACACATGTCCAACAATGTGTTGTATAAACTTTGATTTACCATGTGAACAATCAAGGTGTATAAACCAAAAGCTGTGCAATCCCAAGTTTATAAACTTTGATTTACAGCGTGAACGGGCCTTAAGCAACCAGAAGCCTTTAGAAGCTTTCCGTTTGATTTTCATTAGCAGGCAGGCGTTGGCACGGATTCGGCGGTTTTACCTGTACATACAACTGGATGTTGGTGTAGAATTACATAGAAGCTAGATTTTCCCTGTAGTACTTACTCAAACTTTCAGAAGATTAAAAGAAATTAGGATATCGATATGACGAAGAAAGAGTTCTGACAATCCAAACACATAATATAAACACATATAGTAAATTACCTATAACTCCGTGAACCACAATTTTGCAAATAACAACGATTTTTAACCGTAAAATATGAGATTAAAATAGCTAGAACAAATACAATAACATATATATGACATTGCAAAAACCAAAATGTAGTTAGAGGTTCCAAATTTGAAGTGACCCAAAACAAGCAAATGTCTGTTATGGATAAATAGATTATTGTCTAAATATCCACAAACTAATAATGTTTATGACAGTTCTTGAGGTAAATGAAATGAGTAAATCCAGGTTTCAGCTTTACAGTATATTTTAGTAACAGCAGCCAAAAATATGGTGTATGTAAAATATAATTTCATATAAATGAAGTGTCAAATGAAAGTATTAATCCGAAGTAAAAAGGTTCAAAACAAGAAAAGTCAAAAAGTCTAAAAAATGTCACAATATATTCTAAAACACACTATTTTATCATGCGGATTCACCACCTATCTCTCACTAAAACAAGAACAAATGTTAAATTACAATTGACTTTCACTCAACTCCGCCCTTCCAAATTACAAATATACAGATTCAATGTAACAAAAATAGTCGTCAATCAAAATTTAAAATATCAATGAACCCACGTGCTCACTGCCCTAGAGATAGAAGTGATGGTACAAAATGACCTTGACGTGTCAACAAGATGGTACAATAAAATATCTGTTGGATGCTGGTCGTGTACGATATAAAACAAAATAAATGTTCATAAAGTTACAATATAAACTTTTTTTTATTGCACTGGTCTACCTAATACGCATTATAACTAGTTACGGGAAGTGCCAAGTCAAGACCCCTACCAGGGGGTTAATGGGATTGTACGAGGGGTCAGACCGACTGTTTGTCTACTTGAATTAGGTCAGAAAGGAATATATAAAAAAAATATTTACACAAATATTAATTCCATTTTCATTCTCAGACCCATTATAATCTAGAAACATAACATGTCTGACAATTTGAAACTATGATATGAAGTAACTATATGTTTGTTTTTTGTTTTTAAATATATTTGCCAGATATGAAAAACGCGTAGATGAAGCTAAAAGTCTTATGCATGTTGAGTGGGGTACTTCGTCATTAAAACTCAAACTGTTAGGATTTTTTTTAATCAGATTAACTACTTATAGTGATTTTGGTACAAACTGCTAGTGCCGTATTAAGTTTTAACTGCTACATGTGTTTTGTGTTGTGTTTATCAAAACTGCTATTATTGTTTTGTACTTCAAACTGCAATATTTCATTTCAACTGCTAGTACTGCATTCAATTTTGAAGTCATGTTATTTTTGTGTTTGATGCGACGCAGTGTTGTGCCTCTTGAGAAGCATACAATGTTGTGCGATATCATGCTATACTATTCACCCATAGGATAAACAAAAGCACCAAGGCACTGTTAGATGTCTTTGTGTTTCAGAATCTGTATGTCGTTCATTATTCCCTCAAGGTTAAAACCGTCGACACGAATGATTAAAACTTTTTTACCATTTTGATGTTAAAAATTTTCCGAGAAATCAACAAACTCCGACTTATACAGAAATAAACGTAACAGTTGGTAATGTACTTATGTTTAATATCCCCCTTCCATCATTACAACGCTGGAAGATAATTGAATCAACGATGATATTTTCTGATTTCTACGCAAATAAACCTCACGAGAAACATTTAGCTGTGAAATGCTTGCACTGTCGAGTATATCAATCGCTTCTATTGTTAACGTTAAGATTTAATTAAGTGATACCTGAATGTTTAATGCTTTTACTTCACATTTGTCAAAGTTTGAAGAATAGTTACTTTTTAAATCTACCGTGACAGAGCTGAGACCGATGGCGTGTAAACCCATTGGGTATTTTTGTATATTGTGATTGAATTGAAACATCAATGATTGTTTTTATAGTAGGCTTAACGAGATCATTCACACAGCGTTATCAAGATGGTATATTCTCTAAATTTACTAAAAAATAGAAAACTACATCACATACGTACATTGCGTTCTTCAGCTTGAATATTCTCTAAATTAATAGATGTGTATGTACACAACGATATGCTACGTATATTACCTCTATATAAAGACAGAGTAAAATCAATGCAATGTAATGTTCATGCATGTATATGTGTGTGAAAAAGAATATACTACATTAACATGTGGGACCGAGTTCTCCATCCTACTCCTTTGGGCTTATATTTCCTTCCAGAACTCGACAAGCCTCGTTCTGACTAAAAAAGAAGCCCCCATGATAGATTTTCTCTAGTCAACATAAGACTTGTGATATATTCCTTTAATTATACATACGGCGATATAACACTTACTACGTATTCCCTAATCGTACTTAAATATACAATGCACGGCATTTACAACTTTATAAATTAAATATTTTATTTTATGCGGCTCATGTTAAGGCGTCTATAAAATATACATTATTATCAAAATGCAAATGTACGGCTTGATAACGTAATGTAGATTGAGAACTATCATTATATAATTGGACTATTCTCAATCTTCTCTAGCAAAGGGTTTTCTATACGCCCTCCGCCAGTAAAGACAAAACTCTCATTAGAGATTCAGACCAGCCATGCTACTTTAATGTAGAACAAGAATAGACAAACG
>JAUMGZ010216933.1:0-11673 GCA_032359645.1 Pododesmus macrochisma
TGCTGCTGCTGCTGCTGCTGCTGCTGTTGTTGTTGTTGTTGTTGTTGTTGTTGTTGTTGTTGTTGTTGTTGTTGTTGAGGTGGTGTTAAAATAGAATGGCATATTGCAAAGGAGTCGAGTCATCACACGTTCCTTGTAATGTTTCACGTCTATATCTGCTCGTGTCAATCTAACGCTCGCTTCATTCTGAACATTCCATTCGTCCGACATATTGCCATGTCTGTCGCCGACAGTTGCAATAACTTTTTACAAAACGTGAGCATTATAACACAGGTCTCAGATAAAAGTTGCTAAGAATGACTTTTAATCTGATAGAACATGAAAGAAATGTGTCAAATTATCAGCTTGGAATTTAACTCGTTATAATTTTCGCTTTGATCTGTCAAGCCTTAAAGCATTGGACATCCCACTCTGACAATCTTAACATCTCGCTATTATGTAATGTGTACTCAGATCTGCGTGATCCCGCGTGATCCCGCGAGATGTCATATGTCGAGTATATCCTCTTGCTTGTTCCTTTTAGCGACAATGTCACGTTATTCTGCAATCTGTGTGCAATCTTGATTTATATAGGTAATATCGTGTCTCAAATGGAATGGCCCAAAGTGCCTGCCTGATCAGATTCGTACGAAATTGCGACTTAAAAAATCTTGAATTTCAAATTTTATCTCGAAATTAAGTTTAAATTCTTAAGATTTTCAGCTCGAAATTTCGAAATGTCTTTTTAAATTCTAACATGTCCATAATTATGCTTCCGTATATTCGGTGTCCAAATTAATTGTTGCGTGCTTAGTAATATTTGCACTAAATCTATACATAGCTCTTTAATCTATTAAAGGTGACAAATATAACAAGAACGATGTAATACAAGTTCTACTTAAGGGACCGCTGGTCTTAACATGATGGACATATTATGACAGCATATTTATCGCGAAACATGTAATAAACATTAAAAACTAAACATTTGATACGTTCATAGGTGGTGGTCATTGTCAATCATATCAGGTTGGTTGGTCATCATTAGTCCCAGTGGGCATTGACCGTGGCGATTTGATGGACACATCATCATGCAGGAACTATCCGAGGTCCTTGATCAATAACACTGTCATTGTACATTGTCAATAAAGCTGTATGTTGGCATTGCCATGATGTGTTTTACATCGTATAATATAACAATCCATAACGACAGTAATTGTGTGGTATATGGCGGCCAGGCGACTAGCCAATCTGTGATTTATTGTCGGTATTATACTGCTTAATATTTGTTCTGGACAGCAATCATATGACCAATGACCTCCTGGCTGAACGACACACACATACACACACACGCACGCGCGCACGCACACACGCACACGCACACACACACACACACACACACACACACACACTATAAATATACAATAGGAAAGTATTATTTAAGGTGTTCTGTGTTATTCAAAAAGTGGTTGACGTATTCATTTGAACTTAATTGGTTTTAAATCATTTACCGTCAGGTTTATATGTAATATGACAATGATTAAAGTTAACGTAACAGCTGTATTGTGGACGATACCATAATTAAGCACGCTCATATTTTTGCAATACATCTTTCTGTGGATAATCCTTCGTATATTTTATTTCATATAATTTTTTTTTAATTTCTAATTTTTATTTTCTGCTGTGATATTATCACATTGTGGCTGCAAGCATATTGTATACAGTCACCACTCGAGTAGTTTTACTTCAGGGTCAACGAAACGATTAACCTAAACATTATAATTCTTTATATATTGGATGCTTAAATATTATATATAACTGAACACATATAGATGCATATGTTCACTTGATGTAATGCTGATTGTTTGCAGTTTATTTTTCATTCACTGAAGAAATCAGTTGTCTTTGAAAAGCCCAAACCTTCATCAATTATATCTAGAATAATAGTTGTATTTGAAATACTGACAACTTTATTTTTTGATATATCTTACAAATGTTGTTCTTGTATAACAATTGTCCTTGGAATTCTAACAACTTCATCCTTTGACAATCATTTACAAAGGTTGTTCTTGTATAATAATTGTCCTTGAAATACTGACAACGTCATTAATTTCCAGTGAATATCACGGCAAGCAATCGAGGGTACTAACAAAACGAGTTTAAGTTTAAAATAAAATGCTTTAATGAGCTCTAGTACGGTTGTAAACAAGGTTTACAAATGTATGGTTCAAAACAGGATAATAAAATAATGTCGTGTCGCAAAATGAACCTTTATTCATCTTTTTTAATACAAAACTAGTGTATCGAATTATGGTTCAACTCTACTTTCTTTGACGTTTCTAATTTTAGGAAGGGAACCAAATGAATTCTATCTCACAACAGAACCTCGACCTGGGAGTCATTTTTCTGTCTGCCTTTCACATATCATTGACATGATATATCTTAAATGTTTGAAAGTCTTTCAGATGCATGTAAGTTTGTACGCTATCGTTAGCGTATATCATCACTATTTAGTGGGTGATAAAGGACGCTGGCGTGATCGCATCATACGCTGAATTTTGTGTTGGGTGGCGATGGAGCAAAGTTCTACATTAGTTGTACCATTGAGATCAACACACGAAATTACCCTGTCCAAGTTTACAGTGTCTGTAAATATTACATGAATTTATCAAACTCAATTTATAACTGAAAGAAGCAACTTTGTGAAAGCCTTGTTGAACTACGCTCATGTGGATTTACTTATCATTTTCCTAGTCTCGTTGCTGATGTTGAAAAAAAACATGATTATGACTATGAATTATATTGTGTAGATACAAAATCATACTAGCTGAATGCGAGAAAAAGTACAACAGGAAACGGAAATAAAGTAAATACGAAACTACGAAAGAACCAATAATTCTTGTATATAACGGGGTGACAGTAGCAAATCACTCACTACATAATTCATTGTAATGTAGCACTCTGTAGTGGAGCTTTACGTTGAATTTTTTAGTATGTACCTTCCATAAAAGATTATTTTAGGCGATCCGTAATTTCACTTCAGATATAGGAACAGTGTGTATCGGTAAAAAAATTACACAACACTACCGTCAAAAAAGATACACAACAATACCGTAATCAAAAAAAAGTACTGAACGAGCCTATATAGTAAAGATGTTTTCTTTTCACATTTTCAACCTCCCAAAACCATTTACCAGTTTTAACCAAATCTGGTAAGAAGCATCTTTAGGGGATGCGATTGATATTTGTTTAAATGATGGGATCGACAAAAGAGACCCCAAAATTGGATATTAACAAAATTTCAAAAATGTTCTAATTAGAACTTAATGTGCGACCATGAAGTAACTTATTGTATGGAGAACCAAGTTTGTTCAAGTCGCGACGAGTGGAAGAAAAATAGGTTTTAGGGCTATGGTGAACAATATAGTAAATATGTTACGTATCGACTCCTCCAAGAGCACTGGTAAATATAATCATCTTTGAATTTGGCAATCGATAGCAAATAAAAATAATTTGTTCTCATATGTGCCAAGAAACATGCAAATGGTTTTCTTCATGATTATAAATATCACTAACTTCATTATTAAAATTTCTTAAATATCAAAGCAAATTCCTATAGACTTTGATAAAAGCCGTTTATCTTTGACCAGCAGTCGGTGTGTTCTTTCACGGATGTGAGTGGTAAATCATCTGTATACATACATTGCACGTGAGACAAACGCGCTTGATTGACGTTAACCAGATGCCGTGTTTCCTGATCAAAGCTGGATAAAAGAGCTAACAAAAACCTTCGTTTCTTTTTCTAATCCTCTCATGTGTGCTGCGAAGTTTACAAATCTCCAAAAGTTTGTTTGATGTAGAGTTTTGTGATCTCCATTGAGCATTGATTGACAAAGAGCACACGGCACTGTGTAGCGTACAGCGCCATCTTGATTAGGTTATGTACAATATAAGGAGACGGAAAGAGTGAAGAGTATTCTATTGGCATGATTTTGTTTGTATTATTATCGTGTAAATGTGATTATCGCTGCTGTCTGTTGGTTCCATGCACAAACAATTACTAGACTGTTTATAGCTGTACAGAGTATGATGCATGTAATTTCTACCACCTCTCTGTCAATTTGATGCTGCATGTTGCTTGTTTCTTACAAAATAACGATCGCCCTGCAACTCACAGTTTATGTAAGGAAGCGTATCTCAAAAGCAGTATCATTACAGGAAGAACTACAGACAAAGAAGCAGGTAGTAAAGTAGATTACTTTTACAATTCGTCTACGTGAAGAATAGGTAAAATCAATAGGATCACTGATATATTGGTATATGAGTAACATATATAAGTAATGTATAGAAAATGCAAGAAAGGTACGGCCAAATTATTAAGTGCGGTAGTTTGGAATATAAAGAAATCTGCACCGTAGACCAGTAACACTTTGGATTACAAGACGTTACAACTCAAGTTGCATCCGTGACAAGCCATCATATAACGTTAAATAGCAAAAGAAAATATCTGAAAAGTGTATACGATGTCTAATAAAGTTTAACGTTATAAGGTGCCTAAAGAGATATCGTATATATGCTTTATAAGATACATTTTCTTTATTTATATTATACCTTACTTTACGAGATATCGCATATATGCTTTAAAGGATACATTTTCTTTTGGTATATTATACCTGGCTTTGCTATAGACACGTAACAACAACACGTGTCTTCCTTTTATTCCTGATTCCATCATTCTGGGTTAATATTATGACCTTCGTTTTTCTTTGTTTTGAAGACATTCTCAACCACGATGCTGAGAGTTTAACGTGTAAATGTGCATAAAATGAGCATTTACGAGCAGGTGTTGTTCTCATACAACATTTAACACAACGAGATGCATCCATGAATTATTCATAATTAGCATGTTGACCTTTACATGTAAAGCAGGTGCTAGACACATGTCAGTGTAAAGATACTACGGCGTCCATATCATTGAAAGGCAGTGTCTCATCGGGGTGTCAATGTACAAAATCAAAACAATAAATAAAAACAACATACAAAAAAAATATACCAAAACCAAAACAAATACCCCAAAAAGGCCAACAAATCGAAAATAGGAAAAACTTGATTAAAGACATAACATAATTTTCTCTACTCTCGAGGTATCAGTGTACAAAAAATAACCTTTGAAAAAAAACAACAACAACAACAAAAAGAACAAATATGAACAACTTGATTTTAAAGACATGTAGTATGAATTTCTCTAGTGCATGTTTGACATTGGTATATATCATACCAACAAGACTAATTTTAGACGTACAATCTCAAAAGCAAATACAAAAGATGATTTCGCATTGAACAGAGCTTTTTCTAGTAAGGAATTGTGCATTTTGAAATGACGAGGTGTTGGACAATGGAATCCTTAAACGTGTACTGAACTGTACTGTACTGAAACCTCCTTCTCAACCTTATTATAGCAAAACTTCGTACGACTTGGACATTGATAAGTCTAATTCTTTAATAGAGTATTGGATATTTCCTCTTATAAATATCATATTTATTGGAGGCATGTTTCAGGTTACATATTTGTACGTCTGCTTCGAAGCTAAACCTGGAATTCGATGTTACAGCGATGTGTTTTGATATGACCAATGATGTCCATATAAATTGATTGTATGGTTCCATGACCTTAGCTGACCACACCGCAGATCTAGTTTGATGTACTGGGTGGTCCTAATACAGACGACGCATTTGAACGTGCTATTATCTCATTTAGGCCAATTTGTTCAATTTGGAAACTGTTCAATTTCTTGTTTTGTTAATTCAATATTATTTGGAAGATAAACAATATTCACTTGAAATAAAGTTGTTTTCTTCTGTTTTATAAAGCGCAGACGACCATTAGATTAGTTACCGTCTTGATTCCCCCCATGCCTGGCTCTCTTGATCGATATAGAATTATATTCATCACTACAACATCTTAACAATAGAATTCCGAAGACAGTTATAAATTATTGCACCCCATCGCGAACCCACCAATCGTTTCAGCGGCTGGATGTAAATTGATTCTATGAAATATAGTCCGTGCTCTCTCATTATAACACTTCTTTGAAAACAATATAATGATGTGTTTTCAACAGAAGGAGTGATTAATGCAAATAGGCAGAAAGGAACACCTAAATTCATACGCGAGAAGTATTTTCCTATGACAAGCCAGTGTTGGGTGATCCCTCCATAAACCATTAACAACGGCGTTTTAATTATATAGAACCATCTGATATTGAGGCGAAACTAATCACGATAATTTACATGACAGGACTATGCCTTAATATACCTCCTCCCATAAATAATACTCTCGATAGTCATTCTCACAGATAGCGGGCTGACATTAATGTTAGCGTATGAATATCATTTTTGTCTTTTACTTTGCACGAGAGATGCATTGGAGATTGTCGACCGTGACAGCAAACTGGGATATGAAACGGCAACATCTAGAAATATATCTCAATATTATTGACACGTGTGTAAATCTCTCTGGCTATTAAATACATCCAGATCTTATCTTTGGTTGATAAATGCATTTTAGTGTGGCAAATAAAACGTAAATCATCAGTCTAAAACAGATTTCAACAGCGTACATGTATATACAACGATGTAATAATTCAAAAAACAAATATACGTTCTCAAAAGTGTAATAATTCATAAAATATTTCAATATAGGTTTAACAAACGAGAACGTCAACCAACCCATTTACATTGCATATTAATGTAAAAAAATTCAAGAAACACACAATAAAAAAAAAATCATTTACGTAAACGTCAAAATTGAGCCGTAAAAGCAGTTAAATGTAATCTAGTTATTACTAATGTACATTGTATAACTATTCAAATATTGCATATAGTGGTTACATTTAGTTTTGAAATGATTTATATAACATGTATATAATGTGATGAATATCCTTTCACTTTATTTTATACTGACTCGGTTATTAATCTGGAAATTACAGTAAATCGGGACAGCGCTAGCTCATCGTCGTTTCATTCTCGTCTATATTTATTTTTATTAAGTAGGGATCACGGTTGGTGAATTATATGAAGCAGGAAACACTCACCCTTCGTTGATACCTGGTTTAGTTTCGAAGTTTTAATAGATTTCGACAATACTCCATCTTTTATTTTATTACATGCCAGTGTAATCGTAAACTATAGTAATATAATGCAGATTTTGGGTATCACATACAAGATGTTGTATTGCACTAGTCCAATACAGAAACGGACTTATTGTGATGATGTCACTTTAATTGTGTTTTTCCATGAATAACTGAGATTGGTTAAAAACTACTTATACACAAGAAGTTAGGTATAAAATGTAAAACAAAAATTAATCAAGTATATTGAAAAGGAAAAGAAACAAATGTGGTTGGTATGTAATAAATACAGAACGACACATATGTATTTATCCGACTACACAGACGGCACAAAACTTGTGCTGACTGTGTAGTCGGATGAACATATATATGTAAAGTTTTAAATTTATATACCTATATTTATATGCAGCTACCGAAACGTAGGCATTATAACCAAGACTTTATTAATATATATTATATAGTTGTGAATAAATTGTCTGCTAAATTTTGCCTTAAAAAAGCTTTGTTTTTATTTTAAAAATATTTTGCAAAGAAAAGAGGCAATATGCGTTTTGCTCAGAAAAAGCATAATAAAACTTAACAAAATGTTAGAGGTATAAGGGCGACAGAATATTGGTGTAAGACGTTTTGATCAACAAATCACTGGTTTTTATTAAATATTCAGAAAAAGTCCAGAAAATCACATAAATATTCCAATTTCCCTTTATACGATTAATATATGGGACAATAAATTACACAATTGAGTCTGTATTTCCATTATATTCAGACGAAAACATATTGAAACGCAATTTGATACGTTTTGGGAGCAATTTTTTATCCTTAACAACCATTACGAATGATTGTGGTACGCAGATATCATAGCGCTTCACATAAATCGTCTCAACTTTCAAATCTATTGATGTTACATGAACTTATATATTGTTACTATCTTTTAAGTGACAACTACTCAACTTTCAAATCTATTGATGTTACGTGAACTTATATATTGTTACTATCTTTTAAATGACAGCTACTCAACTTTCAGTTGAGAAATGTTTGATGAAGTGTACTATTAACACCGTACATCATTTTGCACGACACCAGTTCTCGCAATGGTTTGAATTAAAAGTTCAGAATATGTTTTATTATTATTCTTTCATAGTGCGATAGCAGAACAAAATCTGCAAAATTTAGAGGACAGCATTGGCCTGTTTATCAACTAATGTACTGTCTTTTCATTAACTATAGGCAGTTATATCTATATATCTGAGTGTTAGTCGTTCTCTTTGGCTTGACAAGACAACCCCTAGTTCAGTATCAATTTGTTGTTTTCTCAGTATTAAAGGAGAAACAGTTACCATGACCATTCACCAATCTGATTAAAACCAGATCTAACTTGCTCCCGTTATTGGTATGTCGCAGTGTAGATATACATTGTGACACACCAATAGCGGGAGCAAGTCTGATCTGGTTTAATCAGATTGACCATCCACATGACGGTTGGATGAAGCTAAAGTTATTGAATGGACACCGTGTAGTTAAAATGGCTCTATAGTAAATCTGTTTTTTTTTTTGTATTAAGGGCTTATTGTCCGATCATTAGCTAAGATCATTTACGGACATGCCAGTTTTAGTGGTGGAGGAAACCGGAGTACCCGGAGTAAACCACCGACCTACGGCAAGTAACTGGCAACTTTCTCACACTAGGCCGCCCCGGACGGGAATCGAACCTAGGAGGTGAAAGGCTATTATAATTACTTTAACCATTCGGCCACCGCGGTACAAGTCGGCGACTTTAACCATTCGGCCACCGCGGCCCCCTATAGTAATATATTATGATTAGTATATCTTTCTATATTTTCTTATTGTTTAAAATGTATAATTATCAAATCCCTTTATTATTTACTAAGTATATTTTTAACTTTGGTATATTATATTTTGAATCAAAATGACGCAGTTAATCATATATATATTGAAATTGTCAGGTCGCAAATGTCAACATTTATAGCAGGCAAAGCTGTTGGCATATAGAAAACAAATGTATAGCATTATACAAGTGGGGCATAGTTGATATATTTCATCCTACACTTAATACCGGGTTACATGTAGAAGTTTACATATAAAATCAATCATAAACTACACAACCCCTGCTTTATTACAGCATACACAAATCCTTGATATTAATTTGAAAGCAGGTATTGTGTGATGGAGTAAGTTATTCCCCGGCAACCATTAACGACACGTCTGTGCACTTATTGGTTTTTTTTCTCATGACACATGCTACTTGTACACAATAAAACATGTCACGGGCAATAATGCCCTGCAAAGCCCTGAGCGTGTAAATCAAAGTAACAATACATGTTCAATTATTGGTTATGAGATATCTTGTAGGACTTTAAGCACCCTTAAATCATACTTGATACTCTTTGTTTCGCGGTATCACCAGGCGGGCCAAAATAGCCTGTAATTCAACTTTAAACGTGAATATTCTTCAGTTTTACTCTTCTCAAGTAGGAGTCTCTGAGAATGATTTATCACAAAACGCCAAGAATCTTTTCATTTCGTCCATAGACGAGAGAATTATAACCCAGGTTTCATTAAATTTCTTTGTCGTATAGACATTAAACAACGGTTCAAAGTAATCTCTCGGGCATTATCGACATGTTTTATCATAAACAACGTTGGTTTTCCGAACGTAGCTAAATTGAAAATGCCAGACGCCATTATTCGTTAGAGTTTTATTGCGGTGTAAATTTTACGTAACACTTGAAACCCTGAGCAGATTGTGGACTACTACAAAGATACGTAAAACAAAATACCATTTAATAACATCAATTACATTGAAATAATAGTTCATGTGAAACGCCGATGAATTCCATAGACATTAACGACCGATATTCATCACCGAAAAAGCAATTAATATTCACTATCTCAATGTTCTCACAGACTCGAATTAAAAATAATGAAATCGGATTGAAAATAATGTTTTTCTGATACCATGCTATAAATCTGCCCTAGATAAACGACAAACAACATATTAAAGCTGATGTTATGGCAAATTGATAAAATACGAGAAAAGATATTTGGACTTTTATGTGAATATTACCTTGTTGTGGATGGTTAACATTAATGACTAATAAACACATGTTCAACATAGGTATAAATTAAACATGAAAACAACGTTATATTTATTGGAGGTGAATTTATTTGATTCCACGTGTAACCAACATATTTCGCTTGTATATGCTAATTAAGATGTATGATAATTCTTGTTTTTAATTATTTTTCATTTGATTTTTCATTTGGTTTTATATCGTGCTTAATTTTTCTTATTCGTTCTATTTATTAATCTTTAATTTTAATAACGCATCAATTTAAGGAATGGTTCGGATGACAATATCGTTGGATATTCAATATCAAAAGAAATATGCCTGTACATGCGCCGTTTCTTTCATCTTAGAGATATTTGAATACAACGTTCAAATTAAGTTTTTACCCACGCTTCCCCGATTTGTTTTTGGACACCTATGTCAAATGTACACCCACGTCAAAGGAATATATATGGTGTTGTTCAAGCTTTCCTCTGAGAGTTGTAAATATGCTGTTGTATGAGTATTAGTCAATATGTACTTTTGTTTGATGTCTTCCGTTTTTAA
The DNA here is from genome assembly GCA_032359645.1 of Pododesmus macrochisma. NCBI lineage: Eukaryota > Metazoa > Mollusca > Bivalvia > Pectinida > Anomiidae > Pododesmus > Pododesmus macrochisma. The sequence goes on from JAUMGZ010216933.1 coordinate 10,742, forward strand.
CAAATATAATCACTTTCTTTTTTCCTGCAGTATAGCATGGTTTCCGGTAAGCTCTCCACACTCCTCTTCAAAGTTGGACCAATGTTTAGGATTTTATTGTCTATAAATCTCTCATGCTAATGTCAGAATCTTTCGTTTGTGCAAGATATGAACGGGGTCGTGCATACGACGGACCCTGTGGAAAACCAACTAAACATCGCAGACGTGCACCAACGGATAACCAACTAAACTAAAACGTTCATGTACCTAAAACTTGGATAATTCACTTTAATACGATGAGTTTCATTTCTACTTGTAAAAAAGAGATTAGATATAATAAAGTTTTATATGCGTAAATTCAAATCCGGTTGTTATCTACCATTGTGCACGAGAACACCAGTTTAGCATCCACTGCATACCAATTTTAATTTGACCTGGTTTTGACACCTTGATTGACCCTTCAAGGTACTACAAATCACCCGTCATGATAATCTATATTTACTTAATGCACACAGTCCCCTACGTGAGAAAGACATCAGCGTTAGGGCATCAACAAGGATCAAAAGGGTCGACAGAATAAAGACACACCGGCCAACATAGTCGCGCCGAATAAATCATTGGCACAATAAAAAATAAATTTAGAAGAGCATCAAACATTAAAAAAATAAGTCATGTTTTTTGTGTTTTTTTTTTTAAATAAGGCATGTTGCCTTGCTGGTGATATCAATTATAAAGTTATTTCTGTTTGGGTAGCTTGCTTTTGATTACCACCATTACCAGATATGTTCATGTTTGAGTTTGGTGATTTCAATTTTTCCTGTTTCAAATAGTTCTGTGTATCGGCTTTGCTGGTTTAAGGTTATCTTTGTATTGGACATTTTGTCAAATATACGTCACTATGAACAAACAACACAATACGAAGTATAATTTTAAATTTTTAATACAAAGTAAAC
>JAUMGZ010216944.1:0-11672 GCA_032359645.1 Pododesmus macrochisma
CTACGGTACATGTTTAGAAGCAAGGTTGATGATTTTGTTGTAGAATGTTTAACATGACTGGCTACGGTACATGTTTAGAAGCAAGGTTGATGATTTTGTTTTAGAATGTTTAACATGACTGACTACGGTACATGTTTTAGAAGCAAGGTTGATGATTTTGTTGTAGAATGTTTAACATGACTGGCTACAGTATAGACAGGCATGAAAAGATATCCTTGTTAAAGATTACTGCAACAGAAAATGATCAGTGTGGTTTATGTGGCTCAGCAGTGTTCACCTTATCACCAACATAACAGTAGTGTACTGCAGATTGTGGACAAAATATATGCCAGATTTAGTAGGTACAGATAAGACCAGGTAGCGGGACATTTTGCTGACAGGTGTATCCCAGATTTAGTGAGAACAGATAAGACCATGTGACACGACAATTCACTTACACTTGTGTGATCAGTGTCTTAGATTGAGTACGTGTGTACCAGGAAGTTATCTGTCAATATATGGGACTCGACATTTAAACAATCAATGATCAATAAAAGCATACATCATTCCCTTTACGGTGCTCCATTAGAGATTTGTGAGAAAAGTTACTTGTTTATATGAACGTTACTGTAATACTTTATAAAGAGTCTTTAAAATATTATTATAATTTCATTCTATATAGTTGGTAAATTTAAAATAGTGTTTTTGAAATTAAAAAAAAAAAAAAAAACAAAGACTAGCACTATAAAATACCAGTACAAATATAGACCTGTACCGTTTAAGTAACACACAATTGGAAGGATCCCTAGGGAAAGGGAGTTCTGATTTGTTAAGTATGATTGAGGTTCAGCCTCTAGGGAGTTCTACTAACTATGGGGCCTAAATGGGGAAAAGTTTTAAAGAAAAAAAGTTTTTAAGTCTTGCCCCAGTAAACCAGAAGGTATAGAGGTTTATGCTCTTGTAGTAGGAGTTTATGCTTGTAATAACCTTGATGTATGAAGAACCAAGTTTGTATAAAACAAGACTGGGATCAAGAAAGGTTACATGTTTTGGCTTTAACACTGACAAATATGTGAACTTCACATTTACGACTTCTCTAAAACGTTTACACCAATTATAATCAAACTTTGTGGGAGGCATCCTTAGGCTATTTGAATACAGATTTGTTCAAATCGTTTGCCTCGGCCTTTAGTTTACTAAAAAAGGGGAAATTATACAAAACTTCAAAGGTCTTCTTATAAACTAATCAAATCCGATGCATGAAATTGTACTTTCTATATTAGTGCAAGAAGTCAGAGCCTGACAGAGGTTTGGTGTAAAATGCCTCATATGTCTTGATATAGTTATTTTCTAGTCTTGATATAAAGGTTTTTTTCCGGTCAAGGTAAAGCTGAATGAAATTATTGAAATCTAGACTTTATTAACTTTGACAGAAGTTTGCGACACTTAATAAGATATTTTTTGCATGACTTGATTATTTGTGTGTTCATTGCTAACCTGCATGTATAACATGTACATGGCCAAAAGAAACAAATACTTGTGTTTCCGCTAACTCTACCGGTCCTAATTTTTAGTGCCCATCCTAAAAGTTTTTTTGCCATTTTCAGACAAGCACTGTTACAAGTCAGAACCTCTGTCTCGATATAACCTATGTAAAAATAAAAAAGATTTGCCTACCTACCTATCCTAATTTTTTTTAAGCTGTTGGCGGAAACACAGTATTTTTTGTTGTCGACCTAAGCATAAATACAATCACAATAGAACTCATCATATCATGTAGATATCTATAGTACTTAGCTATGACTCCTACAGGTTCTGACGGCTCCAACCTTCCCCAAAACATAAATCATTATCATGGAAGACCAATTGGACCTGCTTACTCTCTGGCTAATGGTGCTGTCGCTCCACGCTCTGACCTTACATACACATCCATGCCAGTAGTGACCAGTGCCCCGCCCTCCTACGTGGTCACCCCCGGAAAGATGCCTCCACCGCCACCGTTGCCTACACAGAGTAAGACTGCTTCGTATATTATTTCACCAAAGAGAATTTTTGTTTTGATTTTGTTTTCTGTATCTTGAAAGTTCCCTTTTCTGTGATAATGCATGAGAATTTCAGTTAACTTATATGAAACTGCATGTATATAACTATGGTACCATAAAATGCATGTTGTCAGTGTATAAACTTAATGACATAATACAAAATGTGAACTTTATTTTGGAAAATAGGAAAGGATTTCCTAATTCCTATGCCTGCAATTTAAATGGTTACAATTGTTTCATTTTGTCTCCCCTTCAATGAAGACAGAGTGTCGCATAATCAACCAGGAACTAGGTCAAGGTCATTCACAATGTGCGTCCAATTCCTTATTATCCAGACAATAACTTTGCATTGACTTGAGAATAAAGAATGAAACACTCTATTCATGTACAGATGGAGTGTCACACATTAAAGCCAGGTCACAGTGACATTCAAAGCTACATGTAGGTCAAGGTCATTTACAATAATTCTTTTTTTAAATCATACTTAGAACATAAATCAACCATGTAAAAATAAAGTGTTGCACATCAAAACCAGTTCACTGTGACCTTCAGGAACCTGTTCAAGGTCATTCACAATAATTCCTTGTCTGGACCATAACCTTTTTGATGTTAATGAAACTTTGAATATTAGCAATGTAAAGACCGATTGTTGCACATCTTAACCAGGTCACTGACTTTCAAGAACTAGGTCAAGGTCATTTTAGACATTTAAGTTAATTCCTTTTATGGGACTTAACTTTGAACCTGTTTTAAATATATGAATGAAACTTGGAACATTATCAACAAATGTAAAAATGTAGTGGCACACACACAAAAAGTCTGACTTTCAGGCCACTCCATTCCACCAGACTTGATTGTATATCATTTTTTGTAAAGACACATTTTTCTCAATCAACAAAACTCCTTTTCGTGCTTGTTATACTTTCATTTTGCTGCTTGTATATTCATTTGCTAACTTTTGTAGTCTTACTTAAGACATATTATATATATTAAACATGTGTGTATAATCTAATAGACTTGCACTAGTTCCTCTGTCATTCTGCATTTTTCTTGTCTGTTAAATTTTCTATTTGTAGAAAACACTGGTAGAATTCTTCATTGATTATCAATAATTATTTTAAGTTAATAATTTTGTAAACAACTCTGCTTAAATAATTAAACCATGAGACTTGTTTGTATTTTATTTGTGCATGATAAAATCTTAGATGTGGAAATTATTGCAAACAGGTCAATGCCAATCTGGAACTTGCTATACCCCCCAAAAACAAAGTTTGGGGCCTAGGGTATATAGGAATCGCCCTGTCTGTCTGTCCGTCTGTCCGTGAAAGATTCTTGTAAGCGCAACTCCTCCTACACTGTTAAATGGATTTCAATAAAACTTTACACAAAGATAGATCACTATATGAAGATGTGCACAAAGAAAAATATTTCCGTTCCGACAACTTCAAGGGGAGATAATTAGACTTTTACATTTTAATGTTTAGAATCTTGTAAGCGCAACTTCTCCTACACCGTTTAATGGATTTCAATAAAACTTTACACAATGATAGTACACCATATGAAGATGTGCACGAAGAAAAATGCTTCCGTTCTGAGGATTTCAAGGGGAGATAAGACTTGAAAAGTAAGCAATCCAAAACGTCCTCTGAAATCAGTTTCAGGTTTAGTCAAAGCGCATTTGAAAAAATCAGATTGATGTTAGCGTTACGATTGTTTTTGATTTCTTATTTGTAATTGATGTCAGGGTTAGTGTCAGGCACCGAGTATAATACTAAATGTAAACCAACTTCAATCACTCTTTGATATTTTGTATTTGATGTCTTTCCAGTTCCTTATGATCTTGCTGCAGCCTACCCAGGACAAGCTTTTTAAAGAGAAGATGACAACTTAACATAGATTTCTAGTCGTTGAAGTCTTGTCAGATAAACAGCTAGATAAAGAGAAGGGAAGATAACTACTTAACATGGATTTCTAGTCAGTGAAGTCTGGTCAGAAAAACAGCTAGATATCCTATTCCTGTGAAGACCTCTAGCAATCCAGAGAAATTGTTATATGACATTCCATATACTATAGTATGCTCATAAGTTTTCATATATAACTTAATATTTAAGCAGTTTCTTTTACATTTAAGCATATTAATAGGAATATTATTTCTTGTATTTTTTAATGTAATGTCCAGGATGATAAAGCACTGAAGGTTACAATGTTTTATATTTCTTTCGAAGACATTTTAACTTTGGTATCTTTTCTTCGATATTTTTATTAGAATTTTTTCATATTTGGTAATTGTAGGTTATTGCTGTAATGTTAAACAATTTACTTCAACTTTAAGTAGTGAAGCAAATTGAATTTTGGTAATATCTTTACCTAGAGGTAATTGTAAATTGTATTCTAAACGAGTAAATTTTTGAACAAAAAATAATACAACATTTAAAGCAATATAGTGGCGACATTTAATTGCTTTAGACATCTATGTTCTTAAGATTGTTGAAATGTGTTTTAATGCTCAATTTGTTTTTAACAAATCAAAATTGAGTTTATTTTGTTTGGATTGAATATGAGGGTTGATGTTTGCAACCTTTCTGACTCCAATTTTAAAGTTACAGAGTTATAGAACTTTTCTGACCTTGATATTAGCATTACAGACTAATAGAACTTTTCTGACCTTGATATTAGCATTACAGACTAATAGAGCTTTTCTGACCTTGATATTAGCATTACCGACTAATAGAGCTTTTCTGACCTTGATATTAGCATTACCGACTAATAGAACATTTGTGACCTTGATATTAGCATTACCGACTAATAGAGCTTTTCTGACCTTGATATTAGCATTACGGACTAATAGATCTTTTCTGACCTTGATATTAGCATTACAGACTAATAGAGCTTTTCTGACCTTGATATTAGCATTACGGACTAATAGAACTTTTCTGACCTTGATATTAGCATTACCAACTAATAGAGCTTTTCTGACCTTGATATTAAAGTTACAGAGTTATAGAACTTTTCTGTCCTCGAAATGAATGTTACAGAATTAATTATTGGGATCAATACTTGGAAATTTTCTGAAAAATAAATGTTACAGAATTAGTATGAAAAGAAGAAGCAGTTTTTAACCTTAACTAATAGTTTCTATACTGGTAATTGTTTTTAAAAGTTAGGGAAAGTAATATTTTGTTCTAAAACTTTTCTTTTGTTTATATGGGTATTGTTTTAAATGGATGTTTATGTGCTACAAATATATTGCATTCCGTCTTGTCTTTATAATAATGAAAGAAAAACAACAACAAAGTTATTCAAGGAGAGAATGAGATAAATGTTGCTGTTTTATTTTATTGGCATTTAGCACATGTGTAATACAGAAGTTAAGTTTTATCATGGTTGTTTTATTATAGTGTTGCTATATATATTTATATATGTGTTTTATCTTGTTATGTCATGTACTGTGTTTGTCCAGTGGTTTCTGTATTTAGCATCCTACTTGAAGCTCTAAGTGATTACGAAAAACCTTACGTCAGGTCCTACAAATGTTGCATCAAAAACGTGAAAGTTTTGTTTCTTTTTATCAATTAGGATTTACCAGTTTTATGCATATAGTTGGAAATGTAGCAATATCAAAATTTCAATCTTTTATCTTGGAACTTAGTATTAAATTAACGATGTTAAACAGCAAACTTGTTTGTCCTTGTCGTCGTAGTCCATTTAGAATATTCCATGACAAATGGTGCTCATATTTTATTATTATAAAATGCTAAATTGTTATTCCATTTTTTATTTGTGTTTGTAGTTTTAGTTTTCTAATACATAAAACATTCCCAGTAGTTAATAAGTTTAAACGAGACCTATTTTGCCATGTGGCCATTTACTACATGCATGCCATACCTTTTTTTTGTCGTTGAAAATGTCTGCATGTTTATATCGGTGGTTACTTAACAAGTTTTTATTATCGTTATTTTATTATCGTTAACTGTTTAATGTTATAATATTTAAAGATGTTTTACACTTTTAATGAAGCAGTAATGGAGTTTCGAATGAGAGAATAGGTTTTGACGTTTGATGAAGTATATTGCGATGATTTGACGATCTGAGGCTATAAGTGAGCTTAGAACGTGTCAAACACTACTTAACTTGGTGACGTTTTTTTGTTACAAGTTTTAAAATGATGAAAATCAGATTTGATTAAGACAATGAGAAATTTTAGATTAGGAATTAATAATAATAAAAATAAATTGGGTTGATGAAATATCTACACTTGGAAGCATAATGTTTGTTATATTGATATGTAGTTTTTATACTCCATGTTGTACGGTAAGTTACAAATTTTCTCGACAGATTTGCATCAATCAAGTTCACAAATAATGTTAGGCAATTTCTACATAGACTTATGTGGTACACAATTCTAACAATATTGAATTGAACTCAATTCTGACAATACTGAATTGTGCCTGATTCTGACAATATTGAATTGTACTCAATTCTGACAATATTGAATTGTGCTCAGTTCTGACAATACTAAATCATAATTGGTTCTGACAATATGGAATTGAGGATATCATGTGCTGCTTCAGTTTGGATTTGCATGAGTGCAATAACTAAAAGTGTAATTGAGACAGGTCCTGATTTGCATAGCTTGTATTCAACTGAATAATTTAAACTTGGATACAATATCATATAAATGATGAAGTTGAATGTTTCAATTTAAAATGCTAAGAACAATTATTAATATTTTGGTTAAACGTTTTTTTCTTTGAAAAATATTGATACCATGACAACTTTTATGTATATTTTTTAAAGCAAAATTTCTGCAATGATGTATTCCTAATACTAGATTAATATTAAAAGTGTTTTACACTATTGTCTGTTGCAGAGATTGTAAAATTAACATCAGTGGTTGATGCATAATATTTTATTCTTTGTAGACATGTTAAAACTGTGACTGTTAAAGGTTTAACATTTTGACATGATCAAGTCTTTTGCACAGATAATGTAAAAATGAAATTAATTCCAATCTGCATTAAGGCTTAATGAGTCAATGTCATAGACAAATCAGGTCGCATATTTATGGAGCATAATATTAGTAAATCCAATTCATACAATGATTGAAAAACAAAGTTTTACAGAATTATTAATGTATAGAATATAAAGATTGTGAATAATGATCACAGTTCACTGTTTAAATCATTGAATTTAATTTTGAAAGTTTTTATTTTTCATCTGACCAAAACAAAGCAGATGTAAAACAGAGGAATATTATAGAAGGTTAATTTTGACACAATAAAGTAGAAATAACATAAAGAATCTTTTATGTTAGTATATTAAAATCAGAATAGAAGCATTTAATAAATTTTGAATAAAGAATTGTATTTAATTGTATACACAACCACTAAAGTGGCATGTTTTATCAGGAAAAATCAGATTTTAGTCCACCGTAGCTTTATAAATTAAACATTGTTTTCTAGTTAAATGAGTTAAGTAGTGTAGAAATGTTAGCAAACTATGAATGTGGTGACAATTTGTAAATGTATGAATCAAGAAATCATCAAATTCTCTTTCCGTAAAAAAAATCAACGAATTCGAGAATTGCCAATTAAAGAATTGTAGATTTGAAAGGATGAAGAAATGCATTATATTGATGCTTAAAATAAACTAGATTATGTGGAGATTAAGATTTGTTAGTACAAGGAATGGAATCGTAATGATGTAGTGGTTAAGTTGTGTAGAGAGTTAATACCAATTAAGAATCTTAGAAACTGTACCAATTATGCAAAGTAGAATGTACTCTGTCAAAAGTGTTCACTAAAAGATAATAATTGAGAACCTTGGTTGTAGTGATTAAGAATTTTGGAATGTATACAAATTAATATTGCTAGAACTTCTACAAATCATATTAAAGTTGAAGCTTGTAACCAACATAGGATTTTAGGCTAAATATTGTACCAATTGAGAGCAAGAAGAGATTTAATAATAGCTAAAAACCAACAGGCTTTAATGATTAAGAATCATAGAATGCTATTGAATTTGTGAAATTAAGATCTACAGAAAAGGTTATAAAAAAAAGTGTAGAAATGGATTCAGTTTGAATGTTTTATTGTTAATGCTTTTCTCTTGCCATTGTGATTGTGTTGATGATGATCAATAATCAAAACCTTTTTATTATTGAAAATTGTCTCTTCTTACGTCATGAGAGTAACAAATATGCAAATCCTAGATGCTGCGTGGTGTAATTTTGAGTATTTTTTTCTTTAATTTTTGGTGGTGGGTTTTATTTGCGTTGATAATAGTGCTTTATTTGTAGTGGGATTTGATAATTAGTTTAAATGTTATAAGCATATAACCTCACATGCATTTGATAATCAGGAAAGGTTAACAGTAATTAATGCACATTTTTTCATTATTTTAATTTTTGTGCCATATTGGTTATTTAAAGCTTGATAAACAACCGAGACTTGAATTCTATTCACAAGTTCTTCTTACATTGCCCAACTATTTGTGGCTGTTGGATGTTGACCTTGTTGATTTGATATCAGTCTTGGTAAACAACAAGTATTGAAATATTTTATATTCAGTTAGCTTGAAATCCAGATTTGTATATTTTGATTATTTTTGTCATTTTAACAGTAATTTAATGTTTGTTTCAGTTGATGCCTCAAATATGTAGTTATAATATTAATCACTTTTACCACAGTCATTTAAGATAATTTGTAGTTATAATTTTAATCACTTTTACCACAGTCATTTAAGATAATTTGTAGTTATACTACTAATCACTTTGTCATTTAAGATAATTTGATGCCATTTTTTAAAATCATTTGAAGATAAAATAATTTTAGTACATAGTTTGTAGTAGCACTTTATGATTTTTTTTTAACACGCATGCTCCTATTAGTAGATTGTCACTCCCGTAAAAAATAATCTTTCACAATATAGATACTAATTTATAAATTGAGTGTCAATATAAAAAACATCAAAAATTCAAGTCTTTATTGTGTGTTAAGATGATTGAATTTTGTAGTAAAGTTATTTTTATAACATAACAGATTTTACATGCAAGATCAGGTTGTGTACTTAACTAGTCAAGCAAGATCATTGTTCATTATATTTTGTATGTTATTTGTTTTTACTACAACACTCGGGCCATATTGTTGTTGTGTTATATTTATTGTTCTCAGGATTTATATTTAAGGCCAAACATTCCTGTGACTTGATACTGTGATATTTCGTGCACAAATTGCACACTAAAAGTTATAATTGACATTTTTTTCAAATTTAAGAGAGAAAAATTTTCTGCTGATCTTTGAGAAAAAATTTGTATTTTTGCTGATCCTTTTCTTTCCTATAATTGAGCCTTGAAATCTCTGGAAAATCAATCTTTTGATATTTGTTCTTGTAATTGAACAGTGAATTCATTGTGCCATGTGGCCTGTGTTGACTGCCTACACACATAAAATAAATAAGCTGACATCTGTACGAGTTGAGTTGCATTACAGAAAACCCAGAGTTTTATAAATACTTGAAATTTCACTGTTTGTACAATTTTTATGTACCTTTGTGCCTATAAGTTTTTATGAGATTTTTTTTGACGTTAATTAGTGTTAAAAATAAGCAAACAAAGTTACAGAAAGGATTGTACTATTACTAAAAAAAATAATTTATTTACCTCTGAACACAAAAAAACCTCCCTTAAACTCAAAAATAACACCAAAAAAACAAAACCTCAAAAACTAATTCAACAGAAGTGTAGTGTTCTTAGATTTAGTGAATTACATTTTCAATCCAAAAACTTAGGGGGGTAGAGGTAATGAAAGAAAACATGGGGATGCAGCAATTTTTGAATTTACAGTATGTCAGTGCATTCCAGTATAAAGGAATATGAAGGAAGACTCGGTGGTTCCTCAACAATTTATTCTTGTTCTATGCAAATGAAATTATACTTGATTGTTCAACGTATTGCCAAATACAGCTTTATCAATAGAAGATAAAAACTTGACTTAAATATTTAATTCTAAAATTCAGAACCTGATGTGTATACTATTAAAGTTTAAAATTATCAACATGTTCAACTGTCTCTATGGGAATTTTATTTGGTCATCTTTGGCCTTCAAAATAGTTCATGATAACACTAATACACGTATTCCATATCAAGATCAGCATAGTTTAGATGTGTCCGTGTTCAAAGCACATGCATATTTTACTGTTTGAACATTGTTTGTTGTGCCATTTGAAAGTGCATACTTGTTCTATATTAAAAACAAAAAACATAAAAGGCTAGATTTCGTTTAATCTTGAAAGTATTTTTCTATAAAAAACAGAATTTGTTTCAGTTTTTAAAAACTTTGTGAGTGATATATAAGTATTATAACATGGGGACAGTTGAACATTGTAATATTGTAATCTATAAACAAAAGTTGTATCAATAATAACTGGCCTTTTGAAGGACATTGATATACCAATGAAACCATTATTATATAATCACATTACTAATGACAATCAGAGCTTTATAAATAAAACTTTATTTAATCAACATGTTTTGTTATTGTTATTTTTCTGATAAACTTATGTACCTTAAAAACCTGTGTATTTTGTGATACCCCTGCAAGGAAATGAGGGGCATAATGTAATTACCTTGTAAGTCTCGGGGCAAAACGTTTCAACTGTTTTTTAAAGATTTTTCCCCATACAAATCCTGTCAACGTCTTTGTTTACTTTTCACATTTTCGACTTCTTCTCCAAAACCACTGGACCAATTTCATCCAAACTTGGTAGGAAGTATTCCTAGGGGAAGGGGATTCAGATTTGTTCAAATGAAGAGACACAGCCCCCAGGGGACGCCACTAGGGGCAAAAAGGTGGAAAATTTTAGAAAGCTTCAAAAATCTTCTAATAAACTAGAAGGCCTATAGCTTAATGTTTTGGTATGTCAAAGTTTAACACTATAGCAAATATGTTAACTTTTCACATTTTTGACTTCTTGTCCAAAATTACTGGAACAATTTCATCCGACTTTGTAGAAGGCATCCCTGAGGGAAGAGAGTTCATATTTGTTCAAATAATTGGATTCTGCCCCCATGGGCGCCACTAGAGGGGCAAAAAGGGGGAAAATTTGACAAAATTTTAAAAATCTTGTAATAATAGACTAGAAAGCCTAGAGCTAAATGCTTTGGTATGTAGTAACTTAAGGGCATGTAAAACCAAGACGTGACTCTGGGGTCAAAAAATAGGTTACACATTTTGGGGTCAAAGTTCAACACTATATATATACATGTATATAACAAATATGTTAACTTTTCACATTTGTGACTTCTTTTCAAAATTAAAGCAGCCGTACCAATTTCATCCAAATTTTGAAGAAGGCATCCCTAGGGAAAGGGGTATCAGATTTGTTCAAATAATGGGGCTCAGCCCCAATGTTGCACCACTAGCGGGGCCAAAAGGGGAAAATTTGACAAAATATCAAAAATCTTCTTGAATGCCTAGAGCTTAATGCTTTTTAGTCCATCTGGACCAAAGGTCCAAGGTGGACTTTTCTCATACAAATCCCGTCCGTCGTCCTTCCTTCCATCGTCCGTCCGTCATTAACTTTTGCTTTAAACGACATCTCCTCTGAAACTACTGTGCAGATTTCAACCAAATTTGGCAGGAAGCATCCTTA
>JAUMGZ010216955.1:848-11672 GCA_032359645.1 Pododesmus macrochisma
TTGTAATTGGGGGGATTTAATTTTTATTTTTCAAACAACCCCCCCCCCCCCCCCCAGTTTTCCCTAGGCTACGGCCCTGTCGACACATTGCATTATATCAACGTCACTTAACATAGAGTTGCTACATTTTCCCACCTTTGAAACAAAGGAATAATTACGCAGTTGCGGCTAGATGTTAAATCCTGGTCCGTTTATAGAATTGATGTTGTGTGTGTCTTTTGGCAACTGCAATATTAACATTCAGATAATACACAAGTCTCTGTGAGATCTACAGCAATGTCGTTGCTGGGTTGTGATTGCGTTTTAAACATTCAGCTTTCTTGCAAATTCTGAACGTTGTTTGGTTTGTATAGACAAATATACGCACTTGCTATTTTCAGTACAGAGGTTTTTTTTTAGTTAGTGGCATTCAACTTGTGGAATATTTTGTATATAATTGATGTGTATTAATATCGGGTTTAAATAAGTAAATCTCGATCATTTGTTTCCAATGTTTATAATATTGCTAAAGGTTTATACTTATTACATACTTTCTACAAACAATTTCAGTACAGTCTGTCATTATATTGCAATTTCCTCTATTCAGACATACATATAGAAATTGGCTGTAGAACTGTTTATCTAGGATTTTTTAGTATGGATAAAGAAGGAGAAAACTTTATGAATTCACGTATTATACCAAAATTAATTGGAAGAATGTCTGTTCTACTTATTTTTAGAGAAATCACGAAGCAAGGACACAATCGAATAAAATTTAAACCCAATTATACTGACAAACTAACAGTTTGACACAACATATAGTTATTTTGATTTCTCGTGTTATATTGAAGAGAAGACAAGAAGAACGTTGTTGGTTTGGATGACACGATACGAGTGCCAAAGAGTCTGGTCTCTCCAGTAAGGGTAACACGCATGACAAGTCAGCGGTCCCAAACGGCTTTGTGATTAAAAGAAAACTATGGGTTTTATTAAACGCCATATGTATTTCTACTGTTCGACATCATAACGTTGAAAGAAAATAATAGAGTTCTGGATAAAATGGTTCCCTACAGGGTGATTCAAAATGGTCGATCTGTCAATGAAGTTGGAACTGTCGTTTTAAGATACGAAACGTCGTGTTACGCTTACTGGTTTATACAGACGCCACTCTTTATAATTGTCAAGTGTGACAAAGACTCACCATTTTTACAGATGAAATTATGATTGAATTAATTTAAGTATAAGTGATTGTCATAAATGAAAATGTGGTTTTATTGTTTTTTTGTTTTATTTTTATATTTCAGTTGTTGTGTGTTTACTGCATGCTTGAGTTAAAGTAAGTGTAAAATAGTGACAGGTCAGTTTAAAAAGCATGTTGTTCCAAGTGCACAGATATAAACGCATACGCAACCACACAATTAAAAAAGTTCACATACGACGATGATCACAGACATACATATACGCACTCGCGCGCACACTTTCACATACAAACACGCACGCACTCAAACACACAATTAAAAGTTAACATTCGGTTTGAAGAAAACCCTGTAAATAACAAGGTATGTCGAGTTTACATCTTTCAATTTTTAAATTCACAATCTTACAACGTATCGCGCAAACGTGCGAACATAAGTAATCGAATAGAAAGCGAAAGAAATAACATGACTGTCCGATATAGATCTATACATAAGAAAATGATGTTCTATCATTGTGTTCCCTTCGATCGGTGATGATTGCATGGTGACCGTGTAATGTCACGTGATTTATTGTTACGGCGCGATGTTGTCTCCCCGTCTCGTCAAAGATGCTTACAATAAGAGTGTAAAAATATAGTATCAAGATGAATGTGTTCTTTAAACATTTTTCGCCTTTGTAAGTGGGCAAAATATAGCTAATTGTTACATTGAAAACTGGCAAATGTGACCAAGATCGCTTCCAATCATGCCTAAATCGGCGCGTTTGATCCCATTTTCATTTTTTCTGGAGATGCAGGATTCAGATAAGAATCATCAATTAAGGCAGGCCTGTTCCACTGACAGAATAGCGGGCCTCTATGGCACTTAGAAAGCAGTTACATAGAATTGACGGACACTTCTGTATAGTTCTTGTGTAGATCGTATCTAGATAAGGAATCGTTCAATTTTGCCAGATAAACTGAACGCGGACAAAATTTCTTTTTGATGCATGTTTGGTAAATTCTATCGAAGCGCTGATTCCCAGGAGACAAACGGCAATTTTATTGTAGATGACTTGCCGTAGAAGACGGAAAAGCTGTTTAACCTCGCAAAAACTTTCGTTCACCACGATGTCAACTCTATTATTACTACAAAAAATACGAGAAATTAATATTCCTTATCTGAACTTCATTAAAAGTAATGCTGATTGAGAATTCTGATTTTTGTTGTTGTCAGTTTCGAAACATTGTTCTCCAAAGCAAATTCGCCGCAAATGACAAATTTTGAGTTTATTGATGGAATCAGTAACAATCTTACTAATCACATCAATGAGATATTGAAAAAAATTAAACATAATGTCAAATAATTATACTGATAATGTTAATCTACCTGGAATATACTAACGTAAATTGACGGTTTACACCGTCTGCTAATGAATACGGAAGAATTTAGAAGGTAATACTATGTTATCTCACATACAAAACCTTAATAGCAACACATATATTTCATTAGAACTTGACGTCGGGATCATTTTATATATTCACCTGAGATTAAATAATTTAAATGTAGAAAACATTCAGAGCAGCTAAATATGCACACTGCAAATAAAAGGTATTCATGAAACATCATAGGAGAAAAGTCATAAAAATATTGAGACAGTCTGAATGCACCAAACCTGCACAACAGACACGGAGAACCATAAAGTTAAACTGATTAAGTCATATACCGCACACAATCGACAAAAAATGAACATTGGTTATTCATTAGGGTTTTAAATTGGCTGGAAATAAAAGGGACGGTTTTGGTTTTATTGAAATGTACCAATGACCCATGTCAAATTGAGAAGCGAATTAAAAATATAAATGAACAAGAGATTATTTTTAGAAGTGACAGCATCAGTGAAAATGATTCAAAAGAAACACAACGAGACCGGAGATAAAGTACCGTCTTCCTGGATCGCCCTTCATTTTGATTTGTGGTTTGTTTGTCTATTTGAAACTATTAAGAAATCCGATCAGTTTGACATATAGTTTAATCTGATGAACAACGAGAATACGTTCGTACGCCTGCCGTGTCGAAAAGGCGCGATATGTCGCGTGCCCGTCACGTGCAGTGAAACTCTAGCATATAGTCAGAACCCATGAAACTTCCGCTCGAGTCGAAGACTATGGATATCTTGTTAGAAAAATATGGTTAATATCCCATACTCCGTGCGTTAATTTCTTCTTTAAACTGCCTAAATGACATCAAAATTCCAATAATACCCCAGATCAACTTCTCGGGCGTTACAGATGTGTCATTTAGCAACAAATACACAGATATAACTTATCACTAATTAAATAAGACTGTCTGTCATCACGAATACCTTATTTCTGCCATAGCATGCAGAAGGTACCGATAGATGTTAACAGTTACTGAATCTTTGGTTAAATCAAACAGATAAAAATTGTAACATATTCTAACACACTTCATTTAGCACTGATGAATATTATATGTTTACTAAACACAAATAGTCCAACAAACAATGGAAAATAAATATACATTGTGACTATATCTGTCAGATATCCTTGATTCTTGTGCGAGATTTTTTCTATTTGAAATATTAGTTATTAAGTATGATGACTCTAATAATGGCTGAACTGTTTATTTATAAAAAAGTGATGTTTTTAAACTGCGCCCAGAGACAGATTTCAAGTTTGTGGTGTGTGTTTGTTCACGTTAAGAAATAAATTAACATACATAAGTGTTTTTGTGAATCAATTGTATTCTTTGAAGCCCGGTCGAAGAATGATTATAAATCTTTGATAATAGATTTTTGTCAGGCTAAGCTAAATTGATTATTAAACTAACTGAAAGCTAAATTAAATAAAATACCCGGTTCAAGCCATTCTTGTTATATTAAATTCTCATCATATAAGTGTATAATTATTGCAATAAACCGAATTAAGATAGTTTATAGAAAAAAAATTTGTTAAAACATCTCTGATATACCCCAAATATAAAAAAAATCTTATCAATCTGAAGCCATTTTTTTTTTTAAAAAAATAAACCGGATTTAGAAAGATATACTGTTAAATATCTCTGGTACGTTGAATATGTGAAATATACCTTATCACACTGGTGCATAAATATTGTAATTAACAGAAGTAAAATGTTTTGTCAATAACCCGGCCTTAAAATACCTCATGTACATTGAATATATAACAATAGAATTGCACGAGAATTACACGTCCAATAATTATGATACATGAATCGCGGATCTTATTAATTTTCTATAGGGCACTAGGTTGGACAGAGAGTCTATTTTCCGTGAGAGATGCTGGACGGTTTGAGATAAATTTGATCGATATGTATTTAATATGGTGTGCCAATACCCAGGATTAATGTTCCTGCGACGCAAAGATCGTGTTTTCTAAAGATAAGGAAGACACAACGAGGCGATCGCTACACATATTCAATAACAAACCCCACAATAGTGTTTGTGACTTTTTTCAAACGTTATTTCTAAATTAGTTCTCGTGAGCATGCAAAAAATGAATGCCTTTGCATTGACAATTATTTCTTAATTACTTTTTATAATTAAGTCGCATAATGCGTCATACATAAAAAAACAAATTAATTTTCAAAACCACCATTTGAGACGCTATAATATACATTTAAACATACTATAGTAGTATGTAAATTAAAGAATTTCGTCTGAAGAAATCTATACATATAACACATTATTAATTTGACTGTTAAACTTTTGATCCGTTTCCAATTTTTTTTATTAATCGGTTTCGCAGAATGAGTGCTCCATTTAATGATTTAGACAAGTAAAATCTCCATTCAATATGTCGGCTACAATATATATATAAATGTATATATATCTACATATGAAAATTCACCAGTGATGGTAAACTGACACGCACACATACAAAACAGATGTGATACAAGCATTTCATTTTACTACAAATTTCAATATTAAATAAAGTTTATTGTTTAAAGCATATACGTGCTTTTGACAAAAAGTGCGTCTCTGTTTTGCCTTAAGTTCTTGAAAAAAGTAACTTTAGAGGTTACGACGGATGCTGCGTATGTTAAAGCTACTTCTCTTGTGGGAGTTTATAAACCCAACTTTTAAGCCATTGGTACATGCTTTCTCGTATAGCACGGAACATCTCTGGTTTTTAAAATTTGATATAATTTTGATACGTTCTATTCGATAAAATTAAGTTTATGCGAGACACCCATGAGAAGATGAACCGATAATGCGTTATGTTTTAAGAAGAGAAATAAAACGGTTCGTTGCTAAATCTCGTAGGAGATCTCGTCGTAATCTCATCTGTGATCGAAATTTCATGGACTCAGTTTATGATTGTTATGTAACGCTTGAAACATAACGCTTACTCTTGTGTTTTCATCTCAGCGTAAGATCGAACAAAATTGCTTTCTGTTAAATTGAAAATACCTTCAAAATCTTATCTCTGCAATATTACATGATGTCGTGCTTGAAAACTCTTTAAACACTCGTGCTCTTTTCGCTTTAACAATCCAGTTCGTAAAATTATTTTTAAAAGCGTCGTGCTTGAGATGAAAGAAACGTTTTGTGAACTTACGTACGTTACAGAAAATAAACACTTTAATTTTATCTTGTTTGTAATTAGATGGTTTATCTTGTAGACGTACCTGTTCAAACGACCGTGAATGAATTTGTAATTAAACACATAATTTCCTCTAATACACAAACTCTAGAACTTCTCCATATCCGGTCGTTTATTAGCATTGATGTACTTTAAATAAGCTTTGAATTGGTCATATTAAAGACTATCTTATGAAGAATATTAAGTATGGTGAGCTGTTCAAAGATTATTATAATTATACAACAAATGTAAAAATTACTAAATGATTTCAAAGTTCTGCCAAAATCGTATCTAATGCAATTGCTAGAAAAAACAACAAATATGTGTGTATAAAATTGCAAACTTGCAAACTGACAAAGATAATATTTAAAAGCAACCAAATAAAGAGAAGACATAGCCCATGATCCAAAATCAAGCTAAGAATCGACTGCCTATACTAAGGACCTTATTTGAAAATGAATTTAGAAGAAAAAACAACATCCAGACCAACACATTCTCATGTATGAAATTTGAAACCTAAAAATGAAATTGTTTTTAACAAATGAAAATGTCTATCCCTAACATGCAATCAACGACACATACAGTTCTCATATAACATTGTAAATAACGTATTGAATATTGTCTATGTTTGCCATTGAGTGTAAATAAAAACACGAAAGAGAACGACAATAAATTATTAGAAACCAAAGGAATGTGAGTAGGTTTGAGAATTAAAAAATGTTCAATCCCAAGAAATTGTTCTTGTCTCATTTCCGGTTAGTGCAAACTTGTATAATACCTCTCTGGTCTCAGTGTTGTTATTTTATTGCTGCGATACGTTCGTATAGTCTTTTAAAAACGTGTTTCGTGCATTTTGCTTCATCCTTCTTGGATAGGTTATGGTGCCATATTGAAACATTATTTACATCAGTTCATAATTCTAAATATTTCTAAACAATTAAAGTCAAAGAGGTTAACACACCTACCACAGTGGACATCGTTCCTTTATCTTATTCCAACTCATTTCTTTTCTCATCGTGAGTTATACCCGTTTATTTCAAACTTAAGTTGGGATAGTTGTGGTGTAATTGGCAAGATTTGTATCGGTTAAAACGAAAAGAGGAACCAAAGATCTTAACACGGAATCGCATATTCATTCTCCACAAAAAGACTTAAGCGCTCTAAAAACAACTGAAATACTACTACTGGTAGATATGTCGGTAATACTGCAATCTCTGGTGTTCTGCGTGAGGGGGGACGGAATCAGGAAGATCATATTGTCACAATATTGCTATAGCTTCAAATCAAATTGGATATCATGTACGCTGACACGGCGTGTAAAAGCAGACAAATTTCTTATCAAAACGACATTACCTCCTTATCTTCCAGTGTCAAATAAATACAACATTCAAAACAATTATGTAAATATGAAATGGATGGCCTGTCTCATGATATTGTTTATCTCGAAGACCTTTGGGCTGAATGGTACCTAGTTAAATATATATTTATATGTATTTACATGTATAATAAACTTACTATTAATTATGGGTAGGTCAACCAAGGTCAACTTTATATTTGTAATATTGACATGATTTTATTGAGGTGACTATTAAATTGTTCGTACTTGTATTAATAAAATGAATGTGGTTTATTAAAACTTCCGCGTATTTTTTTGTTTGTTTGTAGAAAAGAGCGTTTTTTCTTAGCAATTTGTTGATTATTAGTGTCATTAAAATTAAACAAAAAACCATCAAGCAAATTGTTGAAAAGCAATTACAAAATCATACCAGGCAAACACATGCCAATCTGTGAAATAAGGAATTGGCCTTTTTAGAGCACAGCTTGTTACTAGTATATGGTAGTACCTGTTGTGTGTAAGTGACAAACTGTTGATTGTCCTGATATGCACGTGCATATAATTAACACGAGTGAAAACACGTCCACTTGAGTATATCTTATTGGGTCACATGTACAACAGATGCGCTCGTGCGCGCAAGTGATATACTTGAATAGGGAACATGTTGCAATAGTTATAATCAAATACATATTGCGTTCTGTAAGGAGTAAAGTGAGCACACCTCTCAGTGTAAAAATATTCTAAAAAAATCAACAAAGTTTCTATTTTTTGTATGTTTCTTCTAAATATTTTTCTGCGCTCTGATTCTGTGCGAATCTTAACAATATCGCAAACGTACAACAGCCATGTTATAAGTCTGAAGTAAACAAACCAATATTGCAATACTTATTTTCACATGCATGCTCAAATAAGTTCAACTGCATGTAATGCAGTATCCCTTTGTCCATATTCATGCTTGAAACAAGGTTTTTGAAAATTCCTAGCAAAATCTTAACAATATTATGTAAAATAGTGAACTTTATTCAATTACTTTATGCCAAGTGACATATTACACTTAAGCATTCCAGTAGGAGGCATTGATGAAATCAAACAAACGTATACTTTTTCTTTATGGCTTTTGTAATTGAAAAGAAGTAAACATAGTTTTTTCATCCCCTTTATCAATTTTTCACATGGGATTAGGGAAAATGACTACCATCAATCTAATTAAAGCTTATTGCGTTTTTTTATTTTTTTAACAACTGTCGACAGCAAACACGGACCTTTACTTTCAGTAAATCCCATAGTTTAGCATCTGTTGTATATTTGATATTTTACGTTATCGCTAATCAACGTTATCTATACTTAGAAATTAAATTCTTGTTACAAGACGACATTAAGTTCTAAGATTCTGTTTCAAAGTATGTTCATTTATGATGTGGTTTGATCTGGGATGATAAGAACTTTTAATAAAGTGAACTCTCTTATGATATCATGACCATCCTCAAGCGACTCCACCCTTTAAATGTCCTCGGCATGGGAGATCGTGACCATAAATACCCACGCTCGAGATGACATCATCGATAAGGATTGACCAAAAACATTGAAGCGCTGTTCACCGGAAAATGTTATCTTACCAAATTTGGGACGCTTCGTTATTTCTTGTTACGCAGAAATGTTGTTTGTAACTAATTTTTTGTTTTTGTGTTTGTTTTGTTTACTTCGTAAATTGAGACAATCCCAAACATTTTTGTTCAATTATTTAGATCCTTTCAGATCCAATAAAAGTCACCATTCTTGTTGTAAATTATAACCAAATTGAACCAATGCATTGTGATTTACTTCATTTCCAGAAATCTATTACTTTAGTACACATTGGAATTATTTTTAAAAAATATTCCATTGGTAAATAAAATAATGCCGAAAGGTAATTTGGGTCAATCATTTTATTGTACATGTCTTATTTTGAAAGGGTGTATTTTATTTTAATTTTTGGCATCCATCTTGAAATTGACACTTACGGCACCTTTCACTCAAACTTTGAGATAATTTACCATAGTTAAATTCCCTATTTTAACAGTAACATTCGAGCTTGGCAAATGTCTTTTTTCACCTTTGTTCTGCCTGTTTTACTTGCTTTTAATAGCTTTGTTAACAGAAATGTTTTCTCTCTGAAATGGAGAAAATCTGAGTTTCGAAAGGAAATAATTCTCAAATTAATTTATAGTCCTTGCATTCGAGTCCTAATATTCAAATGGTTGATAATGAGACATACATATAAAACCAAGTTTGAAATACATAGACAAGACGACTTACAAACAGCCTTGATTAGAACCATATATGGCGAGCTTTATGACACGAAATGTAATGTGAAAGTCTGACAACAAGCTACCAATGCCATTCACTTATCCCATTTCGAATAGAAATCTATTTCTAAAGATTCATTTATTGGAGATAGTATTCTTGTCTCGAGTTATTGGTTTGTGTGCTAGATTTCTAACTCTGAAAGGCATCGGTGAGATATAGACATGCCAATACCGAGGAAATAACCCTTTCGTTCAAGGAAAGTTATGATATTTCATCAACACAGATTGTCCTCCGATGTCTGATAGTAACCACGACAACCCGGAATTTACTCAGATTAATTCAGTTCAATATGGGAAGGTTAATACTCAGAAAATGGCTTCGCTAGTGTTTTGGCAGGACGATTTTATTTCACGCGCACGTATAATGCTTTCTATCGGTCTGATGATCCGGGCTGATTTTCCATCTTAGATAAGAAGTCATTTCCACATAAACGATAGGGAGTATTCATTATTTCAAACGTTGACCCTTTCTCGCAGAAACGAGAACTCAATATACCAAGTGACATGTCAGATCGTAAAAGTGAGGGTGTTTTATATAGAACTGTTTCAACGACAACAAGGAATTGGTACAGCACTGATGACACAATAATAGCACATTTTATTTTCAAAGTGCCATTGTTGATAGTCTCCAGCAACAGAAGGAAACATTTATTTATACAAATGTATATCATTTGATAGGTTTTCATTTTGTTGATGTCAAATATTATGTTTGGGACAGTGGATTTGAACATGCACCAACAGAGCTGAAGAAAATTTGTCAAAAAGATTGATTCAGTAGAACAATTTAAAAATCAATTTTATGAGAGACCACATGGTAGTTCATAGAAGAACCATATTTCAGCATATTAAGAATTTGTTACCTAGATGAAGCAGAAAAAGCAGTAGAGGAATAACGACCACGGCTTCGTCCTCGGTCGATATTATTTTTCTTCGGTCAATAAAACCATGTATCTACCTCATCCAAAAGCTATGATTGTATAATATATTCAAAGCGTGTCTATTCGTGACTTTGTAGCAGTACATAGTTTCATGGATCCTGTCAATGGTAAAAAGTTCAAATTATGTGCAAGATTACATATGTCAATGGTGTTTAAACTGGCCAAATATGAGATCTCTCCAAAATACTGTCTGCCATGTCATTGTTTTCTTTCCCTCCAGTAATTAGTGCTTTCCTTTTCACCGATTAATGTTTTTCTCCTCAAGTTAATATGTTTTTCTTCCCCTCGACCTCGAATCGTTATGTTTTTCCCTTCGAGTTAGTTTTCTTCTTTTCTCGATTCAATATGTTACTTTTTTCTTCTCGGGTTAATGTTATCCCCTCACCCTCAAATTAATATGTTTTGCTTCCCCTCGAATATTTCTTTTTC
>JAUMGZ010216966.1:0-11671 GCA_032359645.1 Pododesmus macrochisma
GTATATTGCCGTGTAACTACTTTATAAAAATGTAGTAATCCCTAGCCCTCAATACCCGACAGTGTGACTGGGGCTTAAGGTCAGATTCAGGAAGGGGTATTTTTGGCTGAGATGAAAAGTAGAGATATCCTGAAATCACACTACTGAGAATTCAGCCAGATAATTAAATAATATAATTGTAAGTGTATGTAAACAGCATAATACCAATAGTAAGGGTGGGATAATATAAGGTAAAAATTATATTATGTTTTAACAAATCTATATAATATATTGTATATAACAAGGAATGTAAACCTGGTCAAAACTGATTTTCTCACAGCTCTTACACAAGTTTACTATTTGTAGTAACCATATACATGTACATAAGAGTGCAATCTGATTAACACAAAGTTTAGTCCTGTTTTTATTACATATTCTACAAAACTATTTAAATTTTCAGAAGAATCTTGACTCTGATCAATATTAGCAAGATGCTACTTTCTTGAAGCAATATAAAACAATTTTTAAAAAATAAAGTGCATTTCAGAGTTTTGTAATGGTTAATGCTTTAAAATATATAATACAATCTATTGTGAAGTTTTACCTGCTTCAATGTCACTATAATGTCACAACAAACAATATGTGCATAAAACTAGGCATAATAATACTCTTCTTACTTTCCATGGATTACCATTAAAATAATATTACTCCTCCCACTCTCCATACATGTATTGTACCATTAAAATAATATTACTCTTCAGACTCTCCATACATGTACTATACCATTAAAAATAATATTACTCTTCCGACTCTCCATAAATGTACTGTACCATTAAAATAATATTACTCTTCCGACTCTCCATACATGTACTGTACCGTCTGAAAATAATGTTACTCTTCCAACTCTCCGTAAATGTACTGTACCATCTTAAAATATTATTACTCTTCTGACTCTCAATAGATGTTTTATACTACATGTAGCATAAAATAATATTATTCGTTCCTACTCTCTGTAGATGTTTAATATACCAGCTTCAAATAATAATTCACTTCTGAATCTCCATAGATGTATTATACAAAGTTAAAATTAAAATTCACTTCTGACTCTCCATAGATGTATTATACAAGGTTAAAACAAATTTTCATTTTAAAACAACATAATACTAAAACTCTGGCAAAAAGTGTATAAAGTTTAAACATATAAGCCAAAATAGCACCTCTAGTATCATCAATACGACATGCATCTACATGTGACGACATGTACAAGTATAAACTAAGCACTTTATAAGTCATATTCAACTGTCTTTATATTTATGTTCATACATTTCAAGCTTTTCTTGATATATCACACATAACATCAAACTAAAAAAATTGGCGGTGAACAACTTCCTGTTGTTAACAATTTATGCTAATTTGCATATTTATCTATATAAAATGAATATAAATTGGAATGATTAAATCAATGCATATTATGATGTAAACCAATGTAATCTTGAATAGAAAATAGAACAATGATTAAATCTATATTTGTTAAAGCATGAGTTGAGTTTATACATCATCTTAAACACATTCTAACACTGTACATACATGTCATGATATTACATCTTGTAAATATAGGCGTCTACCCATAATACTATTTACAACAGCTCGTTTAGCTTTCATAATACAACCAATTTATATACACAACGTATTGTAACCAATCACAATGTTTCATACAGTCTGTGAACAATTGTGTCCAATCACAACATAGGATGAAGTCTGTAAACTATTGTGACCAATCACAATTCGCGATACAGTCAGTAAACTATTGTAACCAATCACAATTCTCGATACAGTCAGTAAACTATTGTACCCAACATATGATAATTTCAAGCAGGTATTCAATATTATCAGATCTGTTCAATTAAATCAAATGTACATTCATGTTAGCGACAGGAAACTATTTTTAAATAATAAGCACTTTTCTATCGGAGGAAACACATACTGACTTTATTGAGACCAAACTTCATAAACACAAGTATTCCTTATTACAAAGAAAAGTACTATTATAAGTTACTTGTGAGAAATGTGACAGACTGTGGTTATTTGATTGTTCTCTACAGTAAAACTTTATTAAGATGATGCAACGTAATTATGGCACAGTAAAAGTTTATCTCTTTGCATTGTTGACTTGAATACAGTCTGTATAATAACTGGTCATCAAGTCACAACTTCTCAGGTGACGTGGCAAATAATTCTTCCTCTAAATACATTTTACTGGTGGTCAATTCCAAATAGAGAGCAGGCTATCCCACTAGGTACTCTTTGATAATTACATAACTGGTCAAGCAGTTCCTCTAAGATGATGATGAAATGGGTCGGTCCCTCCAAAGTGTTAGTGGAAAAACAAAAATTCTTCAAATGACAGTCTCTCGAAACTTCGTTATCTTATAGTAGGACTGTGAATAGAAAACAAAACATTGAATTTAATACTCAATAATCTAAAGATAGATACATACTAGTAGTACATTTCTTCAGTTATAGATTTTGATTTCAACTTGTAATTCATTGCATGATAGACTCCAAAGTTACATGTATGTGAAAAACTTACTAATTTAAAACATTCATGCAATAAGTAATTCTAAAATAAAGCTACATTTATTGACTAAGTATGACTTTTTATTACAACACACATCAGTGCAAGTGTACTAGACTAATATTCTGGTACATGTTTATATAACTTGATGCTACAAAGGGATTGTGGTCACTGGAAAGGGTTGGTGAGTAAGGCCTATAAACTAGCATGCTATGTGTTCCAGGTGTGTGTGCTTTTTAGTGTATGCTTCTTCTGCAAGGCAACAGGTGTTCACTTATTCATACCTAAAATTGTTGTCAAAAGATGTATGTCGTCCCTTTCTTTGTACAGGAGAATACCAATTTGATCTATCATGAATTATAGTGGTACATATATGGAAATCACACATAGTAAATGACAAGTACACAAGCCTTAGAACTACTAGACAATATGATGGTGTTTGTGGAACTTCTTTTCATTAAAACTACTATAAATAAGATTTGCACTTAATCAAGATAATTATAAGAAAGCACAATGTACAAGAAGGGAATTACTTAGTGTGAAGTACAACCATAGATCATACATTTACTGAATATGGTGTAATTTGTTTGAGTTTATAGAGTAAGATTAGTTGTCATGGTTACATACCGGTACCTAGGTAACAGTATGCTTCACAACCATAGATCATACATTTACTGAATACATTGTGATTTGTTTTTGAGCTCAGCAAGTAAGATAAGTTGTCATGGTTATGCAATTTAGAAACAGTTTGATACACAAGAGTAGATTATACTTTTACCGAATACAGTTTATTTTTTTGAGCTTAGAGAGTAAGATAAGTTGTCATGGTTACAAACCTTCGTAATGGTATGATATACAACCATAGACCATACACTGACTGACTTTGGTGTATTTTAACTGAGCTTTGAGAGAAAAATAAGTGTTGTCATGGTTACACACATTGGTAACAGTATGACAAGCAGAAATTGATCATACATTAACTGATTTGTTCGAGTTTAGAGAGTAAGATAAGTTGTTGTTATGGTTGCATACCTTGGCAATGGTGAGATGTTATTGGATGATTTTCTGCTCCTGCTGAAACCCTAGAAAACATTAATACATACAGTAATACAACAACAGCAACCATTGTGTAGTTCTGGGACACTTATAAAGTATTAACAACATTAAAATGTAACATGGGGGACCGCCCACATAAAGACTGTACATACAATATAACAAGTGGAGACAATAGAACAGATAAAGTAATAATGCCAATTCATACATATAAGCATGCGGTTTATACATAATAACACAGATGAATTGTGAATTTAATCATTTAAACTGCTGAACTCTGGAAAAAACTTCACTTTTAATTTCACTTAAAGAATATATTTGATCAAATATTTAAACATTGCACATTTACCTTGGTACATTTATGTCAAATTACTCTATAATAAAACTTTTTATATAAAGTTATAATGAGGAATACATAGTTTCCAATACTAGTAGTGATATAATGTATGTGCTGTTTACTTATAAAACATAGTTCAAATACACATATAGAGAATAAGTTATATAAATCTTAGAGATTATATTTATGTAATGTGTTTATAAACTTTAAACATAAATCTTGAGACATGTCAATCATTAAAGAGCAGATAATATGTGTGAAAG
This sequence comes from Pododesmus macrochisma, assembly GCA_032359645.1. NCBI lineage: Eukaryota > Metazoa > Mollusca > Bivalvia > Pectinida > Anomiidae > Pododesmus > Pododesmus macrochisma. Next base: position 4,208 of record JAUMGZ010216966.1, read on the forward strand.
CTACAGCATTCATGCTACCTGAAAGATTGTCAACACTGTTAAAATTTCATATTAATAGTCAAAGCACAAGCAATACCGGTAAAATCTCAAAAACTTGTTTGAAATCTCATTAAAATGGTATTCTTACAATACATAGAGTTGTCATTACAATGTTTATCTTATACTAAGTAGTTCTTATATTAAGTGACTTCAAATAAATATTACAAATCAATCTAAGTATTGATGATGTTATAAACACTTGACAATTATCTTAATATTAGCTATGTATGATGTTCCTTTGTATACTAACTGCATATATCAGAAAACAAGCCAATCTCTTTTCCTGGGATGTGGTCTTAACTTTTTTTTTTTTTTTTTTTTTAACATATTTCTCTCAACCATGTGTAGGTCTAAAGACAATGAGCTAAATACATTTTTCGTCAGACATAAATTAATGTTATTTAGTTCTGACTGTTACCTAGAGGTAACTATTAGACTATAAAACTAAGACTTTGTATCAATATGTAAAATGTAGTAGCATTTGTCCCTCAGAATGACTTCAGAATGAACAAATCTTGACATTTGTTGACTCAAGTAGCTTTAGAAAATACATGTAGATTTTTGTTTGCATGTTATGTTAATTTCTGTAAATTTAGATTCATGTGTTGCGCTAATTTTTGTAGATTAAGATTTGCATGTTATGTCCATTCCTGTACATTTAAACCTCGGCAGTAATGTTAGGCTGTTATGCACGATATTTATTAGTGAGAATAGTATTACTATTTTAATTCTAGATATATTCTACATACTGCCTCCTTGCTGTTCGTGTTAGCTCGAGATATCTAAATACTACAATACATAGAAATATCTCCATATCAGAAGCAAACTAGAACACAGTAGGTCAACACAAAGAAATAACCCATGATCAGAAATAAACAAAAAATATCTAACTATAAAACAGAGATAGTGTCACAAGCAGACGAGTTACTGGTAGAACATGCCAGCATAATACATATTGTACACAGCTAATAGTCTTTAGCTAATATAAACTTCCTCACAATATTCTAATTGCTAAATAAACTTTAATTGATATTCACATCATATTTTACTAGCGTGAGTATTCAAAATTATGGTGATTCATGATCATGGCCGATATATAATGTATAATTTTTATTCAATTTCTTGTATGTGTGTCACTAACATTATGATAAAGGTTAACGTTCATAGTATAATTGCCTTTGAATCTGTTACCATAGAAACAATTTACTTTTATTGTCATTTTTATGCCTGGCATAAATTTTTAATATCTTGTTGTCTAGCTAGAACACTATTTATAATATCATGAAACCTTGCAACTGCGTCAATGTGACTTGATAAAACTTACAGGAGATGCTTGTGGCTGTCGTTTAGAATTAAGTTGATGAGCGTATAAATGGACTCCTATGTCCTTATGGCCGGCTTCCATGGCGATGGAAAGGGGCGTACTGCCATCCTATATAGACATGCATCATCAGAGGAAGGAGGAGAGAGGGAAAAAATGATAAGTTACAATATCTACATGCACATACAATATATACAGTATACAACACGGTGACAAAATGCTATATGAACAATGCAATACAATACATATATAATACACATACAACACATGTACAATACACATACAGTATACATACAATCAACAAAAAAACACATACAATGCACAAAAAACATACATACAAATATACACACAATTAATAACAAACAACATACATTACACATACAACATACACAACATTACAGTCACCTAGCTCCTACTACAGTCTCACACTAGTGTTGGTACCATCAGATCCACAGTTTCTTTTTCCTCATATGTAATTTCCCTCTTCTTATATCTAAGGTGAGGTGTCACATCTAGCCACTATGATCTAGGATCGACATCATACAAACTTGACTCACTGACAGCATTATCTCTTGCAAACAACTTTACAAGAGTTATTTCCCCTCTTGTTATCAAAGTTGCTGTTATAGCCACGGCTTGTTATGCAACAAAGTTATTTCCCTCATGTCATCTAAACTATAGTATGTTTTATATAGATATAGGCCAAACTGATTCCTTAACAAATTAGAGTTATTTCCCTTCATGATCTCTAAAATATTGTATGTTTTATAAAGATAAAAGGCCACATTGATTTCTTAACAAATTAGAGTTATTTCCCCTCATGTCATCAAAACTAGTGTATGTAATTTATTTTATAGGCCACAGATTTTTTTTCAACAAGCAAGAGTTGTTTCCTCTTATGCTATCAAATGACTACTTTTATAAGATAAAGACCACAATGAACTCTTGTAAACAAATGAAGTGTTATTTCCCCTAATATTATCCCATTTATTAACGTCACATGAATTAAATTGGCAATTTAGACTTTGCGTTGTACATATAACAAGCTTGCACAAAAGGACGTCACAAACACTTCACAATTAACAACATGTATCTAGTAACATCACAAACATTTCACACTCAACAACATTTATCTAGTGACAGCTATGAATATTCAGTATTAATGCAAGCATAAACACAAAGAATATTACTTAGGGAGGAAGAGGAAGTGAATTCTGACCACCAACTGATTATCAAGCATTTCCTGTTTACCTTCATATGTAAATGAGCTCTCAAGAATATTCCTAAATTCAATTAAAATGACTATCAAGCATTTTCTGTTTACATTCATATGTAAATGAGCTCACATGAATATTCCAAAATTCAATTGAAATTTAATTGTCACTTATCATATTTCAGGATGATATTGCGATATGTGATTTTCAAATATAAATATTTCCTTGAGAATGGTAGTAGGTTATTTATAAAACTTCGTGATTATAGATTTTCAAATCTGAATATTTTCTTGAGTATAGTACATGTAGTATGTTATATTTAAAACCTCATTAATATTCATATAATAAAGATCCGAATTCACATTTTTATATAGTGTTGGTGTAGATTACTATGACTGGCAGTATGAAGGTGTCTACAGAGTTAGTTAGAAATATTTATCTACTCACACCAATACTGTCGAAACGTGCCCTTGTTCTCGTTGTGTGACATTTATAATCGTGTGAAAAGATATAACAGACGTGTTTGTATTAACAAATTAAACTTGTGCTTAAGCTTGGTGGAATTTTGATACTTGCATATTTACTGAATAAACATTGCCAACAAAAAAATGTATGAAGAGATGAAACTTTACAAGACAAAATGTGCACAAGATACTCATGCAATGTAAACAGTTACAAATATGTATCGATAGAAAAATGAATATTAAGCTTTGATTTATCTAACAACTTTTAGTGATTATTACTGTCTATAAAGTAAAAATAAAATAAATAGATCACTCTACTGACGATAAACAAAACTGTAGAGAAGAAAACAAAGCCTGAAATAGTACAGGTGTAATGAGTAACGCGAGCTACAACACTTGACGGCTCTACAGCAAAGAAACGAGAAAGTCTTACATTGTCAGCTGCAGTAGCGTCACACTCGGGCTGGGCTAACAATAGTTTGACAATCTCACTATGACCGTGTTCACACGCCACCATCAATGCTGTGGAGCCCTCGTTGTCTTTATCGTTAACCGTGGCCCCGGCCTCCAGTAAAGTCTGCACAATCTCTGTCCTGCCCTGACTAACAGCTAACATGAGGGCAGTCTGTCCGTTCTAACAAGAGAGTTGGATATATATGAAGATATAGTGCAATCACCAGTGACAATAGTTACACAATGAACAATTCACACTCTTCTTGGCACAGTAATTTAGCATACATATTCAATATCTTGACTTCGTGTAATTTTTCAGAACTTACCTGTACCAAATGTGGAAGTATGAATTGTTCATTTATATATATAAAGAATAACTAACGCAGTAGATTTCAAAGCCCCCACCACAGTGACATGCCAATACTACATGCATCCAGCATTTATGTTCTACCTTTGTCAATAGTAGTGGAAGCGACTACTGGTAGAATAAGGATTTGTTCTTGATCCCCTGTGTCTATCGGGTGAGGTACTAGAAGATCGTGGATATCTATTGGCCGTTAGGGAGTCGTACAATCTGCTGTAACTACTTGAGGAGCTAGGGGGTGTACGCCCACTGAGGGAACTTCTGCCCGACGAGTAACCAGATGTAAAGGAGCTGGATCTTCCACTGGAACTACCACCCAAATTTCTAGAAGTTCCTCTAGAACGATAGCTCTGTGTCTCATTCGAAAGTCCAGAGCCTGATGATCTCTCACTTCTGCTTGTCCCAGATAACTTAGAATATAGGATATATCACTGTACATGAACAGCTCAAAATATATAGGATTTTATTTCAAAATGTATATTTCATATTGGTTTATATCTAGTATGTATTGCAATCTTTATCATTTAATATACTGTTCCATCGGTTTGTCAGGATTTTGTCTTCTGAATAGCATACTTAATATAAACACATTAATATATCAAATCTTTATAACTGTTCAAGAAACAGAACCAAGATTTCTATGATGATGCACATCAGTAGAAATTTATCATTGATGTTTATCATTTAATCATTGTACTGTTGATGCTTTGCGTTTAATCCTTATTCCTTCGATGCTTATCATTTAATCATTGTAACTTTGATGCTTTACATTTAATCATTGTGTATTTGATGCTTTATACTAAATTCAACTATTTTTTCTAACTTTTGTACCTTAGATGCTTTTCATTTAATCATTGTGCATTCAATGCTCTACTTTTAATCATCCTATATTTTATGCATAACAATTAATCATTGTTCCTTTGATGCTTTACATTTAATCAGTGTGCATGTGATGCTTTACATTTATGATTTAATCATTGTGCATTTTATGCTTTACATTGAAGCATTGTGCATTTTGTGCTTCACACTGTACCTTTGACGCTTTAGCATTGACATCTCCCATGGTGAAAAGTCTCTGTACAACTTCTTGCTGTCTCTCTGTCTGTGTGTAGGCCAGTGTGCCCAGCATTGTAGGGGTATAACCAGCTTTATTCTGTTTGTCCAGGTCAACTTTACCAGTATCCAGTAACAAGTTGACAATCTCAAAGTTACAGTGAGACACTGCATAATGGATAGCAGTGTTACCCTACAGAGTATTGAATAATTATAGTGAATCAAAGTTATCCTACAAAGTGTCAAATTATAAAAGTGAATCAAAGTTGTCTTACATAGTAACTGTATTAACTAATTATAGTGTACTTAAGTACCTTACAGAGAATGAAATAATTATATTGAATCAATGTTACCATGAAGAGTAACTAATGATACCCTACAGAATTTCAAATAATTACAGTGTATTAAAGTTACCTTACAGAGTGTCAAATAATTAAAGTGCTTCTATTTATGTATTTTACAACTTAAAATAATTTCACTATGAATGAACTTTCTAAATAATTAACTGACAAATAAATATGAATGAGTTAAGAGTTTTCAATAAATCTGTTAGACCATATATATATATGTGATGGAAAAAGTTGCACTTATATCATACAAACCATACGAGTATAATTACATTTGAATCTTGCATGTTGACAATGTACTCCAGTAGACGGCGTGAAATCTCGTTAAAGCTTGAGAGATAGTCCTCTACTTGATGTTCTTCTGACAACTTTTGACTGGAAATACGGAACCAATCCTTCTGGATAACATTCAGACTGGCATTCTGGAAAATATGGATGCATCAAATTTAAACTTGCATACATTCAAACTAGCACCAGATAAACCAACGTTTTGTAAAAATAAGGATTTATACAAGATAAACTGACATTTTTTTTATAAAAGGATTTAAACAAAATAAACTAGCTGCATGATATTCTGTAGAGTACAAATTAATTCAATATAAACTGACATTCTTTAAAATAAGGATTTATACAAGATAAACCAGAATACTGAAAGTAAGGATATACAGTGGAGTCTCTTTACAACGACCATGTTTGTCATCGAGTTTTTTGTCAGTGTAAAGAATTTGCTGCTGTAATGAATGCAAATCATAGTAATATTGAAGATTTGTTTCAAATCTCTCGTCGTTGTAATGAGTTTGCTGTTATAATGAGTGTCGTTGTAAAGTGACTTCACTGTACTTTATTTGGCCTTATTAACATATACACCTTTGAAATAAAATGTAAAGAAACCAAAGACATACCTGTATGGTTGAAGGGAACATGTTACATGCCTCTTTTGATCGCAACAGAAATGGAAATATCTTGAGCCGTATCCTGGTGCATGCTGGCTTTCTCTTTAACTCTGGTTTTGTCTGGGTCTTAAAAGATCAATTATATTTTTCTTTAAACTTGCCATTGATAATGCATAGCCTTATATTATATCTAATAAAATATTCCAAAAAATTATTTGAATTCATTTGTAATTTAACTGGTTCGCCAGATGAAATCAAGCTCGATTGGAACCATCCTCAGATTTATTGTTTAACAACAGAAGTCATTTTGGGATAGGGTATTGCTTAAGTTGATATGTTTAACGTTTCCAATAACATGTTTTCACATCTTTATTGTCTACAGATTAAAATATCATAAAGTTGAATATAGGTAAAGTAATTGTTTTAAAATATTTGTTTTGTGAAAATACAACACATCCTAAACACATTCAACATAGATTATATAAAGATGTCTGTGTGATGAGGATGATTTAGGCCTTCAGCTTTTACTTGAGTGTCACACTGCAGATTCATTGATAAGATAACCAACTCAGTTACATCATACTGATACCAAATCAACAAGATCTTGAGTTATAATTGTAATACTGAGCATCTTACAAGCAAATCACAAGATTAACAAATACTGAGCATTGATACCTTACAAGTAAATTACAAGATTAACAAATACTGATCATTGATATCTTACAAGTAAATTACAAGATTAACAAATACTGAGCATCTTACAAGTAAATCACAAGATTAACAAATACTGAGCATCTTACAAGCAAATCACAAGATAAACAAATACTGAGCATTGATATCTTACAAGTAAATCAGAAGATTAACAAATACTGAGTATTGATATCTTACAAGTAAATCACAAGATTAACAAATACTGAGCATTGATATCTTACAAGTAAATCAGAAGATTAACAAATACTGAGCATCTTACAAGCAAATCACAAGATTAACAAATACTGAGCATTGATATCTTGCAAGTAAATCAGAAGATTAACAAATACTGAACATTGATATCTTACAAGTAAATCACAAGATTAACAAATACTGAGCATTGATATCTTACAAGTAAATCACAAGATTAACAAATACTGAGCATTGATATCTTACAAGTAAATCACAAGATAAACAAATACTGAGCATTGATATCTTACAAGTAAATCACAAGATTAACAAATACTGAGCATTGATATCTTACAAGTAAATCACAAGATAAACAAATACTGAGCATTGATATCTTACAAGTAAATCACAAGATTAACAAATACTGAGCATTGATA
>JAUMGZ010216977.1:0-11671 GCA_032359645.1 Pododesmus macrochisma
ATACGCACACGCTCAGCGTTTCATAGCAGTTTCAAGAAGTCATGTATAACATTTCAGATTATAATAGTTACAGTTATGGCTTATGTCTTGGATGACTATAAGCTACATTATGTAGAATGTTGTGTTTTATATTACTGGTCAAATGTAACCACTTGTGTGAAAAAATGTTGTTTTGTAAATTTAAAAGACCGAGATTGATTGAAAATTGTGAATATATTTTACAGAAACTCTGTCAATATGAAACTTCTCAGGCTAATCTGTTCATAAATACAACTTTCTATCAAATGTGATATACTTTATTACCTGTCTATTAATTTGTTTACCGAAATAAAGGGCAATCAATTGAAACTTATGAATAAAATTAACAAAATTAAAAAAGGGGAAGGGGAAAAGAATATTCTGTAAAAAAAAATTATTTGTTCGTCGACATGTCATTTTTTTTAGTTGATTTATTCTATGAATGATCAAGTGTTGATTTTTAGTTTTTGGTTTATTTGTCATGTGAGGAAAAAAAATGAGACCATTTTTATGGGAAAAGTGCGTATTAAAATGATGCATAAAAAAGTGACAAAATTGATAAACATACTGGTAAAACTTCATTTTCTAATATTCACTTGGTCCATTTATTATTCTCATACAACTTAATTGAATACATATGTTTGTTTTTGAAGTTAAAAACATAGAATTATGCATATTACACAATGTAAGTATTTCATCATCACTTCAGTCTTGCCTTGGTCCTCAAAAATACCGGGTTATATAATACATTGAGAAAAAGTCATTTTCAAAGGGCTCTACACAAAAAAAGTAAATCATCGACCCCCGATTTTGTTCACTGATTCGTGTCAAGCACTTTTTAGAGAACATTTATGTGAAATTTGAGCATTTTGTCATATATAGAATTTTTTTTGGCCTCAGCTGTCAGGAACAACCTTAATTAAGCAACTTTTAAAGATTACCGGAAACTAAAATATACACGAAAAGTTTCACGTCGAAACGGATACCGGAACCGCATTTCGCGTATTTCACGTGTCCGATTCGACATAACAGGTGCATTATAAAGATACCATTGGCTGTAATGTTGGACCTATACATTTGTATTCATCATATTTCAATTTTGGACTATTTTCAGCACTAATTATACAATAATCGTCGACATTATTCACAAAAAAAGTACAAAAAATGTTGCCGTAATTCAAAATAGTGACATGTCAACGATAAAAATAACAAGTAAAATCACATACAATGCCTTTCAAAACAATGAAATTCATATTGTATGCACCAAATATCAATATATATAATAACTTAATAGATATTACGTGAAAAAAATCGTTTTTTTTACTTCTATCCATATCCAACATTATGATTGATAATTTAATGGAAAAAGGACAATCCGCCATTGTGATGACGTCATAATTCTTAAAGGACGCGACTCCCAGGGTGCCATCAAACTTTTTCCTGAAACAGACATGTTCCTCTTGCATTTCCACATACTGCAGTAGCGGTTTACTTTTATCATAAAAAATTCCCACGGGAGTAAAATTTTGCCCTTTGGGCCTCCACTATACGTCATAGATTGAATTTCCTTACGTCATAAACTGAGTTTCTTAACTCCCAGTCATTTATTTGGTTTCATAGTTACCTTTATTCTAAATGTGTGTACTGGACTGATAGACATTCGGCTTTCATATTTCTGCAACCCCCTTTCTTAAGTGTAAAAAAGTCGGTCAGTCAGTCCATCCTAAGTCCGTCCGTCCGTCTTTGATTATATAATATAATATAATTTAGTATAATATGTAGAATGCGGTCATGGGTTTTTTCCCTCGTCGCACTATCTTTACCGCTCTGCTTTCATGATGATGTTAGTGCTTCTATTCCCATCCTGTTCACGGTTTTTCTCATTTGCTCTTTCGTCACCATAGTAATGACATATACTTATGGCGACATATGCTTCTATTTTAACAGCGGGGTTGCCATACACAGGAATGACACGGAAGCATCTTGGCGGCTCATACATGTGTAGCAGGAAACGTTTACCATATCGCGAGCACCTGGTTTCGCTTCTAGGTTTAGTTCCTTTTTTAGTTAATAAATGTATATTTGTTATTTTTTCTGTGTACGTGCCATGTTTTCCTTTTGTTTGCCCGTGTCAATGGACGTACGGCTTTAGAATATTGTCTTGGTTTTTCGTATTTACTACTTTATGAATACATAAAAAAGGAAAATGTTGCTTATAATCATCAAAAATCGAGTGACATATTTCTAAATGCATCAGAATCATATTTACCTAAACCAACCGGCCAAACAAAACCTAGCTAAAAATGAAATGGACTATGAAAAAAATAAACTCAGGCAGGAAGAATCCGGATCTAAAGTAAAATGATGTGTTTTCTGCAATGCCAGTAAAATGTGTACATGTTGTCCACATTATTTGTAATAGTTTCTATCAAATAAGAAACAAATTAAATCAAAAGGAATATTGATTTTTTTTCTCAGGATAGAAATCAACATGGAAACCATTAATTTTATCAAGACCTACCAAAAGTCAAGGTCTAATTCAAAGCTGTAAAGGGTACACTAAAAGTCGCTCTAGAATACAAAAAAAGAGTTCAGAATGATCACTCTTTAAATTTAGGATGGATGACATCTAAACCTGGGGGACTGACGACCAAGGAAAACGCCAAAATAAAATAAAAATCCCCAAAAAACAATCGAATGGCAACAAAGACACACATTAGCCACATCACAAAACATATGAGGCCAGCTACTACCACGTAACGATTTAGGAAGATCATTTAACGAAATTCATGGGGTGGTTTAACCGACTAACGGCACCCCCAGGCCAAAGCAACCATTTAACCACAAAAGTTTGAAATTTTATAATAAACCTTCTCAACATTAAATCATGACTCTAAAACTACAGTAGAGGAGCGAATATAAAAATGTTAAACATGCATGGTAAACTTGAGTTGACGACAGTAATGCCAAACTGGACAGGGTGGATGTGGATATCATCAACTAATGCAAGCAAAGGATACAAAATATTGGTAGAAAACACACACATCAACAACCATTTTATCCGATTGAATGAATGAATTAATTACTGTAAGAGCAAAGTGTCTGAATGCATAAATTATCAAAAGAGCCGAGTGGCTATATTACACACACAGATATCCAAATGCAGTCAGTATAGGCTAGATAGGATCTGAAAAATAGTACACTAAAACATACACTATATATTCCAAAACTGCATGAAAACCATATTCAATGTACACGTTAATACGTTTGGTTTCAAAGAACAAGAAAATGCCATTGCAGTATCTTAAACAGGTAAATTCTGTCGTAGGAGCCGCCGTTAGTACTATAACAACACGCAAAACTCGTAAAAAGTTGAACACATTAATCACACATTATTGAACTTTTAGCGTGAAAGAATATAGTTTTTCAAAAGTACTCGATGGATTGTTTATTGGAAACTAAGCAAGGTACAACAAGAGTATTGCGACTTGTATAATGAAATGTGCCCTTCAAATATTGGTGTTTTCTTGTTTTTTTCATTTTTTAGTGACGTTCTTTTTGACATCCGTGTCGTCAAAGGTATGCTCATATTGAGGATTGTTAGCCTATATCGATTTAACATTTGATAGCGCTATCGATTTAAGAATTGACATGTAATCTAGACATATAAAATCTGCACCATGAAGAGCACATATATGATACATTATACATATGATCATATTATAGCATGTTAAATGTTTAGTCAGATATCTCGGATACTTTATGTGTCGTTCTTTTATATTTGAGTTGCATTTTGTCGCGTTCGATATCTTTTAATTATTAGAAATAAATGATTGCTTTCAAACTTTAAGGAAAGTCTTTTTGGATATTTAAAAATACCATAATAAAATTTAATATAAAGTCAAACTCAACGTATTGAAAATTATAGAGAAAATAAGTCATCACATTTTATTCTGATAAACAGTTGTTTTCAGATTCCACCCCATTGTTCATTGTCAGGAACGTTTCCAATTATGCAAATTAAGGTCTATTGATGAGAAAGAAAAGAACACCGTTTCTATAAATGGTTCTGTGGTAATAACTATAGTTATATTTGTCCTACTGTTCTTACTCCTTAGGTTCTCCTTCATGTTGTAAACAATGTATTGTCCAACCCTTTTAAGACTAAGTATACGAACGTTGAATGACACCATTGCAAATACATTGTGATGACTGGCAACCTAATTTGTGAGCTTTATCCATTTTTAATTGCAATTTGATGTTTGTTGGCGTCAATTCCTCTGATTTAGTTATCATTCTTTCCATGGTTGTTATTATCTTATTCAGATGTCGACTTTACTCTTCCTTACTTTCCTTGTTTAAGTTTCCGTGATCATCAAACCCTCTAAATTTAAGATGTCATTCTTCTTTACTGTAAATTTTTGTTGGTATTGCCCTTGATCGCTTGTCCCTCTTATTCAGATTTCATTTTTCCTTACTTTTTATGTTTGTTAGCGTTTTCCATGATCATCTTTCCTATGATTCAGATTTTATTCTTTCTTACTTTTGTTGTTTATTTGACTTTCTTGATCGTCAGATCCTGTGATTTAGATATCATGAATTCTTTTTGAAAGTCTGTCATCAAATTATCTTTGTTTTACAGGCTGGCTCGCCCAAGCTAAGAGTGCTTCATTTAACTGACATCCATTTAGATCCAGAATACCAGGTTGGATCGAACATCAAATGTGGTGAACCACTGTGTTGTCGCATAGACGACGGGATGGCAGGTAGGTGGTATTTTTAAACCTCCGTGCATTTTGTACATGTGTCATACCGTTAAACGTGGCATACTTTGGCATTGAAGTGTTATGTAATAGTTCTTCTTGACAATATTATATTATCTTATCAGATACGTTTGCAAACTTTATACCTTACTTTCTATAAATAAAACACACTATAGAAGCTTAGTGAGACCTACAAGACAGCATGCCCCCAAAGATGATTCGGTTCACCTTCTGTTGCCGAAAAAACAAAACGAAGATTTATAAATTAACAATGGCCAGGAACCTAAACAAAACAACCCAAAGTGAATTTCTATAAGAGTGTGTTGCATTACTATTTCTTCAATTTTATATGTTACAGTGTCTTTTCCTACGTCACTGCATTTCATTTATTTGTTAACGTTTTGTAGAATCGTTAACAGTTTACTATATTTTCGTCTCTAGATAAAGGGACGCCAGCTGCAGGAAAGTGGGGAACTGTGCAAGGAGATTGTGACCTCCCTCGATTAACATTTGAAAACCTCTTACAACACCTGTCTTCTATCAAAGACCAGGTAATAAGTAAATTAAACATGTATATTCTTAATTTAACGTGAAAATGTTGTGTTACCCTAACCTCTTTATAAATTCAGGAAAACAAGTTTGACTATTTTCCCAGTAGAAATCAATGCAAAATATATGCAGCTGGGAAACAGTTGCACGTGCGGCAAAATGCACCGAAAATATTTCCCAGTACCATGATAACGACGTTGTGGAACGAATCTGAAGAGTGTTTGCAACTATGACTGCGCTTGAATACGTTACGGGCAAACGGCATAAATGGAGCGGTTCCAAGAATAAAACAGAGCTGGTATTGCTCAATTTGATGGAGAATAGAGACTTTAACAACACCACAAATCTTAATAAGGGAGCAACAAGCATATTAACATCATCCTCTTATTTCAAAGATAAAGAAACATCACTAAGCACATGTTGTTGGAATTTCTTGGGTAACAGAACAAATATTTCGTGCCTTTTTGGGCCTTCGGCCTCGGAAAATAGTTTACCGGGTTTACCATAACACCTCGAGGATATAGTTTTGACTGTTTCCCAAAAAGGCATGAAATATTTGTATCATATATAAAAAGAATGTTTTCACAATAAGGTAAGTTCAGTACGTATCTGAAGTAATTTGTTTTCTAAACAAAAGACATTACATCCGGAATATATGAATATATAAATACTACCATATTTCCATGCGAACTAGCTGTGAAAATATCAGTGTTTAGACACAGATTTCTTTATGAATGCCCTTATATTAGCCGGGTATATTTGGATTGACAATTTCTAGTATTGGAATGTTTTGTCGGCAGTGTAATTTAGGTCTTCAAATGTCTTCTTTTCCGTTACATATTACTTTTGCATGAAATATTCAATCATATAATGTTTCAGATCAACGCATATACGTAACAAATGATCTGTGGTATGATAATTGCATTTATAACGCATATACGTAACAAATGATCTGTGGTATGATAATTGCATTTTACAGTTTGACTACGTCATATTCACTGGTGATTTACCTCCTCACAACATATGGAGTCAGACTCGTGAAAACCAATTAACTTCACTGCAAACATATACAAACCTGTTGTTGAAATATCTGCCCGGTAAACCAGTCTACAATACCCTGGGCAACCACGAAAGTGCGCCTGTGAATAGGTAACATGGCCTGGGCACTTTAAAAGAAAAGTTATTACAGAAAACAAATTTCTAAACTATGTATGATAAATATATACTAGCCTTATTTAAAGGATAATTATATTAAAAAAATTGGTATAAGGGTGTAATTTTTCCTATGATTATTATTCATAATTCAAATATATGTAGATCTTATAAAGATATTAGTGTGATCAACATGAATATTTATGTCTGGTTGCTTAGAATTGTAAACTGAAAACTGTAGCGCGTAGTAATTGCGTCACTGAAGCCACGTCAGTCACGTGACATTGATGCAATGAGAATATAATTTAGTTTTAAGTTTTTTAATTCTTATTATAGTTTTCCACCAGATTTTATCAAAGGAAATCTTTCAATGGATTGGTATTATCCAGAACTTGCTAAAAATTGGGGGAAATGGCTACCCAATGATACTGTGGCGACAATCCTTAAGTAAGTTTTTAACCAATCACAGACAATCATATTTATTCTCAACTAGCATTTCTTACCATTTTCACATAAAACAAACAAAAGAGCTGAATAACTAGGATATGTCGTAACAGTAAATCAGCTGTGTTACGTGGTCAATATATTGTTTATTGTGTACAATCCTATCGAGTTGTCTCGACTGTTCGTAAAGTATGCGATCATTTTTGAAAAATATAATAATAACCAAAAACATTGTTTACATTTTATATCTTAACTGTATGTATTGATTTCGACAAAGTTGATATTTTGTTAAATTTAACAAATTTGGTCTCAAATAATCAGCAAGACTTGCTAAATAAAAAAAAAAACAAAGAAAAAAATCATTTTTGAAAAATTTGTCATTAAGGTCCCTTTTCACTTTACCCAACTCAAATATATGTATGTTACCAGTGCACGTCATTTATATTTGATAAGTGTTCCATTAAATTGATATTCACATATATGTTATTACGTGTCTCATTTCTATGCCATCGTTTTCGTTTTGTATGGTGTTTTTTTCAAAATTTGTATTTGAATTGCTTTCATGCTGCTACACTTTAACTGGCTTTTATTATTTATCCATTATTAACAGAGGAGGATTCTACACGACGTCACCTCACCCAGGCTTCAGGATCGTGTCACTTAACATGAACTTCTGTAACAATGGCAACGGGTAAGTTTTAATTGTCTGATGTTAATAAGTAACAAATATACATGCATGTATCACCTTTGTCTTTTATTGTCAAAATACAATACTACCTTATAAACAAGAAAAACAATTCAATGCAGTCCTGGACGCAATCGTTTCAGTTTTAGACACTCACATTTATATGTTCGTGTCATCGTGTGTAACATCGACATGTAATTTTGAATAGATAGTACATATAAAGTATACACCAGAAATACCGGTATAAATATGAACTATTGTAGATGGCTTTTGATAAATACGACAGACCCGAATGGACAACTTAAATGGCTGATTAATGTATTACAGAAAGCTGAAGATAACAAGGAAAAGGTTTGATCCCTTTAATTATCGTAAATATAGTGCCATTTGGTTGGACTTTTAATATGATATATATGGCATTAAGGAAACGTTTTTGTTACTATGTCTCTCATTTGAAAAATAAGTTTAATTATATATTTCATGACTCAAAAAGTATGACGATATTGATCGTGATTTAATCTTTCTACATTTTTATATGATTTTTGCACACAATATGGTTTAAGAGTGACGAACAAACTTTGCAATCTGAGTTTGATTTAATATATATCTATTTACTTTAATGCAAAAATGTATAAATAATAATATAACCTGCCGTAATCACCAGCTCGTTGAAATAATGCTTTAAACATAGAACACGTGTTAATTGTAACTTGCTCACAAAATATAAACGTAACATATAAAATATATGTAAGTTTTCTAGAGAGTTACAACACAAGTATGGTCACTTGTGATCAATCAACGTGTGTGGTACACAGATCAACACCTTATAATGCATGACTGTAGTATAAACGCTTACATTGTTGACAAGAATATTACTATTTGTTTAATAATGTACAAGATAATGGACAAAACAAGATGTCATAGGAAGTAATCGAAGGTCCATTTAATTTTTCTCACACCAACATCACCGTCGTCGTACATCATTGTCAATTTTACATGCATGATACATGTGTTGTATTGGCAGGTACTTTGTCTGCTGCAATATCAAAGCAAATACGACAGCGTGTCAAACATTCCAGACGACATTATGGCAACACGACAATTACAGCGTTATATTACATTATCATAAAATCCTTGTTTTTTCTACTTTGTCGTGCTGTTACGTTGGCGTACTGTCGTAATGTCGCTTTGATATTTGCAACACGAGAAAGCAAAAACACCAGAATTGATCACAATCAGCCACATATTTTTGGATAGTGCACAGACCTCTGCAACAGTTTTAATGTTTACCATTTAAAAAGGAGGACTGTTCTAGAATCTTCAAAATGGTGTATAAATCATTGATGATATGGTCAAGTGATGAACTGATAGATATGCAATTACATATATAGATATAGTTATGCATTGATTTAACGTGTGTGCAAGCTGATCATTTTATTATTTTTGGTTGGCAATGAAGGTACACATTATTGGTCATATTTGTCCTGGTTTGGATAGTTGTCTGAAGGCGTGGAGTTGGAATTATTACAAAATAATCAACAGGTAAAATATTAACACTTACTAAAACACGACAAGTATAAACTTTGAAAGAAAACTAAATAATCGATAAATGGTTTGTTTCCTGGCACAGATAAGATGGTAAACATGAATGTGAATCAACAGAACTGACGATTGAAGCTTTGGCTAAACCACGGATTCACAATATATAGGTTGTACATAAGAAGTTATGGAATTGAGAAACTATACAATAGTTAAAATTACTGAACTTTATAATTTCATAGGTTGTCAATTTCAGTCATAACTATCGTATCTACGATGACCGCACAATAATTTACCACTGTGCCTAATTTAGTAATACATGTACGACTTTAATCTAACATATCCAAAGCGAAAAATGAGTTTCCATATTCTTATATTTTTTCGTCTTAATGTTATATACATTCTTAAATCTACCAATAAAGAATAAAGATTTTCTATGTTTTTTTTGTCCTTGATAAGATTGTACAAATGAAGTTTCTGATCCCAAGGGTACAGGTTTGCGTGGCCAAAAAGGGTAAATTGACAGTATACCTTTAAACAACAACCCCCCTGAAACTATTGGGCAGATTTCCACCAAATTTGGCAGGAAGCCTTCTTAGGGGAAGGGGATTCAAGATTGTTCAAATTAAGTCCCTGATTACCCAGTGGACAGGTGGTCGGGCTCAAAAAGGGTAAATTTGACTGTATGCCTTTAAACGACATCTCCTCTGAAACTACTTGGCAGATTTCAACCGATTTGGCAGGAAGCATCCTTAGCGGAAGGGGATTCAAGATTGGACAAATGAAGTCTCTGACCCCCAAAGGACAGGTAGGCGGGGCCTAAAGGGAAAATTTGACAGTTTGCCTTTAAATGACATCTCCTCTGAAACCACTGGATAAATTTCAACCGAATTTGGCAGGAAGCATCCTTAAGGGAAGGGGATTTAAGATTGTACAAATGACGCCCTGACCCCCAGGGGACAGGTGTGCGGGACCAAAAGGGGTAAATTTGACAGTGTGCCTTTAAACGATATCACCTTTGAAACTACTGGGCAGATTTCGACAAGATGGACGATAAGGTCCAATGGACCTCTTGTTTTTTGCCTCTTATATAGATATTATATATATGAGGGACCCGTTTTAGTTTGCAATTTGTATTTTAAGTGAAGTGTATTTATTGAATTTTCTAAATGTATGTTTATACTTACGACTTCTTGTCTCATGCGGGAAGTAGGAAGGCTGAGGCCTCATTAACCGGTTTAACCACCCGCTTGTGCTGGGTGGCAGTCCTTAGTCGGACTACATGGATAAATAATCTTTGGAATTGTTGTGACGTCAATTTATTTCCTTAAATGCTGAAATGTTTGATGCGGCTATTGTTGATTTGTCAATGTATCTCGTTCTGTTGATTCCACTCATCGTGTTTGTTTTACACTTATTCACTGCTTCAATTTGCAGATACGAGAATACAGTTGTTGGTCAGTTTTTTGGACACACACATCAAAGTTTTTATCAAATGATATATGATAACGTGACCTATTCACGACCTCTAAGTGTGATGTACTTGCCGGGAAGCGTGACCACGTACTCAGATTTAAATCCTGGATATAGGATCTACGAAATGGATGGATGGTATAAAGGAAGTACTTGGGTAAAATACTTTTTAAGTTTCAAGGAAACAAAAAAGTTGTTAAAAATAAAATTAATAGAATAAAACTTACTTATTTTGACATTATCTCACTACCGAAAATAGGAAATTGTTCTTGACAATTCTTTCTGTTTATAGAAATAAACACAAAGTATTTACCACAGCTAGAATAATCCGCAAATTATTAACGATGCAATTATTTGAAGAGTTAATACCTTCCAACAGTCAATACATGTCAATAAGTCAGCTATTCAATTTACCGTTTTCACATCAATGTTTATTTATTTTAAAAGGTTTTATATGATCATACTGATTGTTCCTTGAGTGAAACTATCCGCAATTAAGCTTTCATTGATAGACCTTAAACTATTTTTTTTAATCTACAGAGCGTTCTTGATTATCAAAACTATTTCCTAAATTTGACGGAAGCGAACCGTGCTGGTGGTAAAGTCGAGTGGGAATTTGAATACAGCGCCAAGGTAATTAATTGATAATATGTTAATGAAATCTAAAATGTTGGAACTTTTTGACAATTTAGGACGCCTAGTTTTTAGCTCGCCTTCGAAGAAGGGGCGCTTATGGAATCAACCCGGCGTCGGCGTCGGCGTCGGCGTTGCAAGGTTAAAGTTTTGCTGCAAGTGTTGAAATGCACAAGTATACAATCAAATAGGTGTACTAGGATGCTGATATTTGGCATGAGCGTAGTTTGTGAGTATAAGATTCATTAAAAGGAGTTAAATTGGAAATATTTATAAAAAAAAAAAAAAAACTGAATTTTGACATATTTTTGGACTTTAACTTTTTGCAAGTTAAAGTTTTGCTGCAAGTGTTGAAATAAATGCACTATTATACAATCAAATATGTGAACTAGGATATTGATATTTGACATGAGAG
>JAUMGZ010216988.1:0-11671 GCA_032359645.1 Pododesmus macrochisma
TGAAATTGGTCCAGTGGTTTAGGAGAAGAAGTCGAAAATGTGAAAAGTTTACGACAGACGACGGACGCTGACGGACGACGGACGGGATTTGTATGAGAAAAGTCCACTTTGGAGCTTTGGTCCAGATGGACTAAAAACCAAAGTCCCCGGTATATAGAGTCCCTCGTTGTATTTTCTGATCGTAGGACTGTAACATTTAGGCAAGAAGACTTCTGAGGGAGCAGTCATAAAACTGAACAACAGGTCAAACATCTGTGGTAAAACATTACAATTGGAACTGATATGTGGCCCGAGATAAGGTGACTGAGGAAGCTGTCACTTTTTCATCAGTAGTATGCTTGGTGAAAGTATTTTAAACACTTTGCCTAAAATACTATATATAGCTAGTGGTTATTTCTAAGAAATCACACAAAGATTTTACCTCCAAAAGGTACATCTTGAACGACGTCCGTTGTTTTGAGAATAAACAATAGCTCTGACACGCCCCCTGTATTCATATCGAAAGTGATTTAATACAGCAACTGTACAGCATCAAGAGACCGAAGTTAGACTAGTCCCCGCCCTTTGTTTGCTGTTGTGCGCTTATTGCGTAACTCGGACCTAGTAGAGACAGTCGGACAACTGGAGAGTAAACCAGTCTATGCTTAAGTGACTTTATAATGATATATATCGGAAGTAAAGAAATGTATCATCACAATATGTACGTATTTTTTAAATTTTAAAATAAAAATTAAATAAATAGCTTGAAAAGCTATGACGTGTCTTTCAAACACAATTAAGTAATATGTTTAAACTAAGCACACGCGTCGTTTATAAAATGCATACTAGCCTATAATTGAAGTCTGTGCAAAGATAATTGAAGGGATGAAAACAAACTATTTATTGCATTATAAGATAAGTTTAATGGAGGTGTACATGTCGTAAACGATACAGTACAATAATATAACTTCGGCACAGTATTTACAACTCGGTGTGTTGTGATAAGAAACTGAAACAGACATGACCTTTCACTTTCTTCTCGGTGTTAACTTCTGCTGGCGATTCGGTTAACTGCACGTGCTCATTTAATGAATAATGACCCAATTTAAAACGCTATAATTCTTGTTGCACAAAGGACTTTTGATAGATGTAATTTTTTACTTTTGTGTTATTCTTTTTTTTAATTTGTATTCACAATAGAAACAAATGACTCCACATAATTTTCTTCCTAAAAGTATATGCAACCCATATGAACATCGACATCGTTATATAAAATACGGTTCATATTCATATTGATGCTGACAATGGCGTTATTAGCTAATGAAAGTACAAATCTGTTTTGAATATAACCTAGACCGACCAAAGCTCACGTTAAACTTTGTAAAAATGTGTTTAAACAAAACAGCAACCCTCCACCCACCGTTCATTTACAGATACTTCGTCTGGATTTCATTAAACATAGCATATGTCGTTGAGCTCATACATTTAAGGAATAATGTGTTAAAGATCACTCTGCAAGATTGTACGACCATCAAACACTGAAAGCCGTCAACAAATCTACTCAATTTTGTTAACAATAATAATGGTGACGAATCACAAATTTTAATAGAGATACATACACAAAATTTTTAACTATTGTATCTAAGTAAAATATATTGAAAGTTCACATTATAAAAACTTAATTTCGTTCGTACATTTCGGCTGAAAGAACAACAATAAAGAGAATGTTTTAATATATGTTGATGGGATGTTAGGTAACCACAAAACAACACGATGAAACTGATTTTACGACGAAGTACTGTTGTCACCGTATTTAGATGCAGGCAACAAAAACAACATTCAACAACAATCCGATAAAAAACATATATGTAACAGCCGACAGCTTTCAAGGGTATAACTCGAACAAAGAATTGTTTTTAAAATGATGTCTAAAAGCACTTCAAATGCGAAATGCGAATAGATATAACCCAAGGACCCTGTAAAATAGCCCAAAAGAACTAGTAAAAATTTTTGTTATCACTTCAGTACTGTATTCATAGGCGCCCGCAGACAATAACAAGAAATATCTTAAAAAAGACAATCGGCGCGTATGGGGTATAAATTTACTGCAAAAATTAAGAAGATGTCCATTGGGCCTAAACGTTCAACTGGAAGAAATAGAGCTGTAAGTAAACTTTTGAATAATTTTGATTCCATGGTCACGCCTTGGACAAATTTGGCTCCCCTTGCCCTAAATTTACTGAATGCCAAAGCATCAAATACTAGGCCTTCTAGTTTTTAAGAATAAGATTTTTGAAATATTGTAAAATGTTCCTCATTAGAGCCCCAAATGGCAACCCTTTGTACGAAGACCTGTCATTTAAACAACTCTGAACATCCTTTCCCTGGGGATGCCTTCTACCAAGTTTGGATGAAAATGATCCAGTAGTTTTGGACAAGTAGTCGAAAATGTGATAAGTTAACATATATGCTAAATATAGTAATGAACGTTGACTCCAAAACGCATAACTTTTTTTTAACCAAAGTTTAAATCTTGAATAAACTCTGTTCCCAATGCCCTAAAGTTACTACGTATCCAATGCAAGGATGTCATCTAGTTTATAAAAAGATAAGCTACCTAGTTTATGAGGTTTGAAATTTTGTCAAATATTCTCCTTTTTGGTCCCCGAATTTGCACCCTAGGTGGCCAAGCTCCATCATTTGAACAAATCTGAACCCCTTCCCCATAGGCCGAGATTCCTTTGACATCGAACGAATACCGTTTTCTGAAATTGTTTGAGGAAAATATCAGAAAACGGCATTCGTTCGAGGGGCAGAGGAATCTCGGCCTACCTTCCCCAAGGGTGCCTTCTACCCAGTTTACCGCTATAATTAATTTGAGAAGATGAAGAATCACATTGTTAAAAGTATTGAGAACCAATCAAAATTTTATAATTTTCTAGATAGTATGGTACACTTTAAGTTCTCTTGAAATCCATAAATGTTTGAAAAATGTTTTAATGATGAGCATTGTTGCTTACATGTGAATCATAAATTGTGATTTTTTGTGTAAATGTGGACCACCTGGTTAACGTCCCATCAGAGGGACGTATTGACCTTTCACCTCTGCTCCTCAGACTTTCTGTAGTTAGTAACCCTAGCAGGATTCACTATGGATATATATATTTGTACATCTGCACTGAAAAATTTATACCATGCATATGACGCTAGGAGTTTTGCCTTAAGTTGGAATGTACCGACTGTTCCTGTTAGGGTCACTTACTACAGAAAGTCTGAGGAGCAATGGTGAAAGGTCAATACGTCCTTCTGACAGGACGTTAATCAGGTGGTCCACTTTACTTTGAACACACTAGTACAGAAGGATGGTAATCCTAGAATATGTTCACACACTATCATTGTTGGTTTATAAACCACTTCCATAGTGATATTTCCCTGTCAGGTATTTTACCACTTTATTCATATTCACGCAATATAACCTAGAACTAGTAAACACAAAGTTAAACTATAGGATCTTCTTTCGAGATAGCGCGACGTTAAACACAACATCATTTAGCCGAATGACGTAACGCTACGGCTACGTTATGCACAAAATATGACCTAGAATTAGTTAACACGACGTTAAACACAATATATATGACATAGAACTAGTTTAACCAGGACCGTAGCCTGGTGGAAACTGGTGGGAGGGGGTGGGGCAAAACATATATTATGCCGCACACATATATTTATATATTTTTCGGGAAATTTTGTCATAGAAAATAAGAAAAATTGCAAAATTTGCAGGCTACAGCCCTGTAAACACAACATTAATATCAATGAGTAAACACGAAGTTCTAAGAAAATTTGACCTAGAATAAGTTAACGTTAAGTACATTTTGACCTAGAATGGGATAGCACGTTAACAACTATGATCTGGAATGATTAACCCGGCGTTATACACAATATGACCAGGTGAGAGTTCACGCGACGTTACACAATATTTTAGCAAAGAAAAATGTGCTTTGGAGATGTTGTTAAGGCACTTTAGTCAGTTTTCATCATAATACAATTACTGGTAAGGTATGTCGACATGTCTTTTCAAGAACCATCTATCTTGTGTTTAATCATGGAAAAGTAAAGGTGAGTCAAGTATCGCCGTATTGCTAATATTTTAACACATTTCCACCTTTAAGACCAACACTGCTTGAGAAAATGGCCATGTTACATGTATTTGAGAATACTGATAAGGTTGTATGCCAACGTAGTGTCAACAGTGGAAAAATGCGTTTTGATTTCCTTTATACAATAGTGATTCTTTTGCGAAGACCGATTTTTTTTAACAACAAATATTTATAAAACTAGAGAAATTGTTTGTTAGAGAACATAAATGAAAAAATGTGCAATTAAGTGGACCTCGAGTGTTGTCAGTTGTTCGCGATTACTTAAAGACAGTTACACATCCTGTGTATTCTTCATAAGTATATAGTGCTTTGAATGCAAATAAAAGTACAGCATTTAAATACAAAGATTTTGTTTATGTGAAGTCGTCAGTGATTCATGAAGATCAAGTCAGTTTTCCTGTCAACACATGTGTGTTTCATGGGCACAAGTAATGAAGAAATGTGCATATGTGCAATATTTACTATACGTATAGAATATATATATGATAAACATAATCAAGTGTTTACCTGGAGATCAAATTCATGCCTTCCCATTTTGTAGTACCGAGTTAGAATTCTCTAGGAACCTTGGTCAGCATAAGTGACAAGGTATACTATCACAAGAGAGACGAACACTATCGTGTACGCTATTGTTACGAGATAACGGACGCATATTTAAGTGCCTTTACCTGACACTTGTACACTATAACAGATCTAAATATATGCGATGTTTAATGACTCTTCTTATTTACGTTATATCCTGTTATAATTACTCACAAAGGAACTCAGCTTAAAGATGCACAAATATGATGTAAAAACTTAAGTAAGTATTAAAGTAAAAGAGAACATGTGTACACGATCCTCTGGAAAAAAGACACAATTTACGTACAGAGAAAACGAAGACAATATGATATGATCTATACATGAAGGGCGCTAAAACCTAATTAAACAAACAAACTCTTCTCTTCATGCTAGTTTATCCTCGAAAGGTGCTTGCTGACAACCCATGCAAACTCAAGTGGAGGTTTTGTGCTGCTTTTTCTCTAGAGTATCAGGGCACAGATCTACGAACATGATGCCAAACTCTGTCATATAGTTCTGACACCAAGTCAACCTGGCCACGTGACTATAAAGAAACTCAAGCTTGAGTGAGTACACATTCATGCTCAAACTCAATTCCATGCTTAACTAAATTGTTACTGTTGTTTCGCAAAAAGATATGGTTGAACATGTGTTCAGCTTGAATTTACACATGAAAGTCATACTAGGCTGAATATGTGCTAAGGAAATTATAGAGACTTTGATTTTTACGTCGTCATCTCCCGACATATTCTCTCGAGTTTGAGTCTGAGTCTGAGCATAGCTTTGAGTCACGGGGCCAGGCCTTGTTATCCATCTCGTATAGAAATGACGATATATTTTACATAGAGACTATTTGAACGATATAGTTTGTCAGATAAGTAAGGAGTATTATAATGTGTATTACATGTAACACATGTACATGCATCAAGTCCTTTGATACGGCGTGTTTTATTCGTTTTAATGTATTGTAAAGATAGTTTTACGTACATATGTTATAAGTCCGGATAAAATCTTTTTAAAACACTCTGTATTATCTTTTTTATTGATAGTGTATCCAGTTGTAATAATAAACTCAAGGCTAATACAGAGACAGCCATGTACAATGTAATCCTTATTATACCCTTGCTATGCCTATTAGGGTTGTCCCAGATCTTCGTATATGTTGGCATTTGTTATTGAGATACCATGATTGCTCGAGACCCTTCAAAAACAAATAGGAAGGCTGTACACATGCATTGTCGAAAATCGAGATATAACAAATAATGAAATACAATATTGATTTTTTTTATCAATTTAGCAACAATGTGTTGAATTCAAAAACTGATTATTACTTTTAATTCTAAAAATTGATAATCTTACGTTCGTCTCCTTGGCTTTGCCAATTCAATATCATAATCAGAAGCGAGATTACAAAAGTATTCTCGTATTTATGGGACGAGCAATCGATCTGTGATCTCTGCATTCCATACAAAACATAATTGAATCGGAATTGAGTTTCAAAAATCGGATTGTAAGAATGTCATATTCCTGTTGAAAATCAGTGCACTTTTCCATGTGTTCTAGTATGGAATTACATGTAATATTAACTTGACTAGTAAGGTGTCGGGCCCGTTGCCTTTGATTTGTAGTTTGTTCGCAATTCTTCGGTTATAAACCATGCACTGCCGTGTTCCTTCATCAAACAAAATGCAATGTATTTGAACACACTTTCGGATAGTTGTGAAATATTCGATTTGAAAATATACGCCGGAGAGGTTTCACAGAAGCTGTATCTTATAGACAACTATTAAAATAACCTTACACCGATGCTGGATATTGAAAGTCTTAACCCGAATGTGGATTTTTTTCTTTTCTGGTCCGGGGTTACTTGAGGGCCAGATATATAGAAAAAAATCCACATGAGGTCAGGGTTAGTTTGTTTATTGGAGTTAAGCGTCCCTTTAACACATGTATAGGTCATATCGACACGGTGTCTGCTTGCGAAAGTGCGCACTTATGGCGACTTTATAGTGCTGTCTCACTGAAATATCACGCCACAGACACATCGACATGATACTTCACTCGGTCACATTATCCTTCCTGACACCGAGCCTACCAGTTCTCCTACTCAGTAATGCTGCTGGGCTTTTAGCAGGGAGCGAGAAGATTGCCTAATTTTAGGGTCTTGGGTTTTGACCCGACAGGATTAGATCCCACGACCATGGATTCTAGCACCAGTCTACCAGAACGAAGGGAGTGAACTAACCACTGGGCCACCGCATTGGTAGGGGCCGTGGTTAGGATATTTCGATATCAACCTAGCACCGGTGTTGGATATTTTCTATCTCGATTCGACTTTGGAAGCAAATCACAGGCACTTGTTTCAATCAATAAACCCTCCCGACATTGCCCAGGGTCGACAACGTATCATACACATAAAGGTGCTTAACTCAATTTTCAAAACTTTCGTAAGCCAACTCAATTTCTTGTCAGATATCAATCTCACTTAGCCAAACCAACAGAAACATATACATCACTAGAAACCGGAATAAATATGCTTCACAATCGTATACATGTATACCATTCGTTAAAAAGTCACCAATTAGCAGCGTAACAACTCTTTGATATTTCTTGACCATGTACAATTCATGGGTCGTATTGACAAACGTCATCTTAGAAACATCATTTGTAAATCTTACATCCCCTTCCCCCAAGGATGCTTCTTGTCAAATTTGGTTGAAATCTGCACACTAGTCTCTGAGGAGATCTTGTTTAAAGGCATGCCGTCAAACTTAAGCCTTTTGGTCCCGTCCACCTGTCCCCTGGGGTCAGATTCTTCATTTGTACAATCTTGAATCCCCTTCCCTTAAGGATGCCTCCTGCCAAATTTGGTTGAAATCTGCCCAGTAGTTTTAGAAGAGATATTGTTTAAAGCAAAAGTTTACGACGGACGACGGGTGGACGGACGGGATTTGTATGAGAAAAGTCCACCTTGAACTTTCGGTCCAGATGGACTAAAACCTAGAAGCGAAACCAGGTGCTTGCCGATATGTTAAGCGTTTCTTGCTACACATGTGTCACCCGTCGCGATGCTTCCGTGTCATTCCGGTGTATGGCAACCCTTTCCACTGTTAAAAAAGAAGCATGCACATGTCACCATAGGAATATGACTACAAGCGGAGCGGCAGAAAGTATAGTTACAATTTAACACAAAGGAAGCGGCAGAAAGTGGTGTTACAATTTGACACAAACAAAGCCACAAAAAGTATTGTTACAATTTGACACAAACGGGGCGACAGAAATCATTGTTACAATTTGACACAAACGAAGCGACAGAAAGTAATGTCGCAGTATGACACAAACGGAGCGGCAGAAAGTATTGCTGCATTTTACACAAATGAAGCGGCAGAAAGTATTGTCGCAGTATGACAAAAACGGAGCGACAGAGAGTGTTTTAGAGTTATGACAAAAATGGAGGGACAAAAAGTGTTGTAGCAGTATGACAAAAACGGTGCGGTAGAAAGTGTTGAAGCAGTATGACAAAATTGGAGCGACAGAGAGTGTTGTAGCAGTATGACAAAATTGGAGCGACAGAATGTGTTGTAGCAGTATGACAAAAATGGAGCGACAAAAAGTGTTGTAGCAGTATGACAAAATTGGAGCGACAGAGTGTGTTGTAGCAGTATGACAAAAACGGTGCGGTAAGAAAAGTGTTGTAGCAGTATGACAAAATTGGAACGGCAGAAAGTAATGTAGCAGTATGACAAAAACGGTGCGGTAGAAAGTATTGTAGCAGTATGACAAATTGGAACGGCAGAAAGTAATGTATTGTTAACATTTGAAAGCGTTGGTTCATATATTATGGTCAAAAGAATTGTTGTATTCTATCAAATTCACTGGTAACTAGGAGGAATACATAAACGGTAGATTAGTTGGCACTTTTGACTGCCATGTATATCCTGGATTGCTGCAAGTTAAATAATTGAACGGGCTAGCCAACTATGTTTTGGCTCAACATCTTGTCAACTCTATCCTTCTCTTTCCTGTCGTCTCTTCTCTTCCAGTCCTGTAATAGTGATTTTTCTTCTTTGGTCAGTAAACGGGATTGGATATCCACCAACATAGTGGTTATGACGGACCCGTCTAGGTACAAATATTCCGTTCAAATGTGCATTGTAAGATTAAAACCAGCGGTGTGCAAACATATTTTTATCTCGATTACATAATGTGTCTCTGTTCAACCCAGGAAACCTTCAACGAGATTTACTTAAACTAAACTAATGCTTATTTATCTAATGCAATAAGTATGGGTGTTAACAAAAACTATATGTTGCCAGGAAACTTTGGTGCATGCAAACGAAATACAGACCAACGTAGTCAATCCTGTATGATCCTATTATCCGGAGATTTTTATACATACAACCATCTATATTCACACAATGCAAAAGAATGATGACACATCAATCCAACATCAAAAATGTTCAGGTGTTGTCTTCAAAGGTGAACACTATAGATATACTTTTATCTTTCAAGTGGCAAGTTATGTTTGACAATATCATTCATGTTTCACTGTGCATGCAACTAAAACTTTGACGTTACCATTATAATATACCAATAACAGGAGCAAGGTTGATCTGGTTCTGATCAGATTGTAATGTTAGTGGGTGGGGAAGTGTCCAAGCTATTAAACTTTCTTACCTCATTTTCATTGTCTCCCAGCCTATGTTTTGGTCTTTCATGTCTATTCTCAATTCATTTTCTCTTGAGCATCCGTTGTTACACATGGAGAATGTTTTTCTAGGAGGTATCTTTTAGATTTAGATATCATTTTTAATTGATTTATTTTATTTATTTATGCTTATGTGAATTGTACAACAAACATAACAAGAGGCCCATCGGGTCTTAACGTCCATCTGGATTCGCATTTGAATACTTTTGATCCTAGGGTCACGTCTTGAACAAAGTTGGTTCTCCACTACAAACCAAAGCTCTAGGGCTTCTTGTTTATTAAAGGATTTTTGAAATTTTGACGAATTTTCCTCTTTCCGCCCCCTAGTGGCCGAGCCCCTTCATTTTAACAAATCTGAATCCCCCTTCCCCTAAGGATACTTCTTACCAAGTTCGAATGAAGTCGAAAATGTTAAAAATTTACGACATATTCTAGTGGCGCCCCCTTGGGGCCAAGCCCTATCATTTGAACAAATCTGAACCCCCTTCTACTAGGGATGGTTTTTTCGCAGTTTGGATGAAATTGGTCCAGTAATTTCGATAAGAAGTCAAAAATGTGAAAGTTAACATATTTGCTATATATACAGTATTGAACTTTGACCCCTAAATGTATAACCTATTTTGACCCCAGGGTCACCCCTTGAACAAACTTGGTTCTTCATTCCCCAAATTTACTACATACCAAAGCATTAAGCTCTAGACCTTCTAATTTATAAGAAGATTTTGAAATGTTATCAATTTTTTCCCCTTTTGGCCCCTCTAGTGGTGGCCCCTGGGGGCTGAGCCCCATCATTTGAACAAGTCTGGCACCCCTTTCCTTAGGGATGCCTTTATCCAAGTTTGAATGAAATAGGTCCAGTTGTTTCGAACAAGAAGTCAAAAATGTGAAGAGTTGACATATTTGCTATACGCTATATATATAGTCTTGAATTTTAGATGTTTCAAACCTTTGTTATCATTTGCGACAACCTTTTATGATTAACCTTAGACACTATTGCCTGTAAGTTAAATTTAGAACTTGGTCTTTAAGGTAAACTAATTACTGTTATTTCCATCAAAATCACTCAGTGATATTCTGTAGTATTCTACAATATTGACTATACCCCAAAAATGATAGGGGTCTTCCGTCAAAAATGATAGGGGTCTTCCGTCAAAAATTATCAACACAAGTGGGAGGGTTGAAAGCTAGCTGGCAATCAGAACTTATATTATCACCTGGATAGAATTTATTTTCTATTTTAGTAGAGTAACCTTGACCTTCTAATAATACCCCCTAAACAATAAAGGTCTTCTTCAATGGTGATTTATAACAGAAATGTGACTTTTGAAAGCAATCAGGTTATAGGAATTTGAATTTTCATCCAGAAACTAATTTGTCAACGGACAGACAAATGAGGCTCTAATAAAGACTACATCAGTTACAATAAGGAATAGTATGTAAACATATTTCTAATCAAAAAGTACAAAAGTACTCACAATAACAATTAAACATTTAACATTTTATTAAATCAAAAACAGTAAAATAAACTAAAATGAGGCCACTGTCACCGCTTTCCTTTCTTCTTGTTTTTCTTCCCGCCTTTACTTGCTGTGTCTATAGATTCTTGACTTGGTTCTGTTACTCTTAAAGCATGCCCCTCCTTTTTAACATGATCAAACATTTTGTTCCTTGTAGGAAAGCCTGCTTTACATACATTGCACTTCCAACCCTACAAGGGAGAAATAAAACTTTTCAAACATAAGTGGCACTTTTCTTTAAAAAAAAAATATCTAACAGTCTGTACATAAATATTTTTAATGCAGGCTCTAACACACTGTTAAATTATTCAATTATGAGAGAAATATGCAGCCCTTATCACTAGTATTTCTCACTGGTTTGAGGACGAAAAACATGAAGATAAAGACATTACCACTGTCCTGATATGATAAATATCAATAATTAATAACAAAACTGTAACCAAAATGTATTTAAAACAAAACTTAAAGAGATTAATGTGGAGAATTTGTTTCACCAGAAATTAAACATGACTGTGACATATAAGGGTCATTCATTACAACACATCAGTACTTAATCAAAGGACTCAGAAGTCCTGATAAGCCAGGGTTTTTTTATTCGACAATATTTCAATTGTGTGAAATGTCACGATTCATTATAATGAAAGAAAAAAATGACATTTTCGTGTAATATTTGATTGGAGATAGAAGGATCTGATTTCAATGTTTATAAGTTCTACAATAGCCTTTGACCCAAAAATGTGTAACCT
>JAUMGZ010216999.1:5348-22004 GCA_032359645.1 Pododesmus macrochisma
TCATGAGAAAGTGTTCATCAGAACATCCAACAGGGGTGGTTAAGACTGACCAGCAACCTGTCATGAGAAAGTGTTCACTAGAACATCCAACAGGGGTGGTTAAGACTGACCAGCAATCTGTCATGAGAAAGTGTTCACTAGAACATCCAACAGGGATGGTTATGTCTGACCAGCAATCTGTCATGAGAAAGTGTTCATCAGAACATCCAACAGTGTAGGCTATGTCTGACCATCATAAAAAAATATCAATTCAATGAAATAAACTAGCACTGTCATTATAGAGGACAGTACACGATACCTGAGAGCACCAGACTTTCACTTTATATACTTGCCAACTTTTCAAAATTGTCATGGGGAGATAGCGAGTGTCTAAAAGGTAATAACAATGTACCCTTTTTGGCACATAAAAGTCTAAAATGACAAACTTTCTGTTGCTTTATGCAATGTATTAATTTACTTGAGATTAAAACAAGATTTATGGAATACTGAAAAGTCAAAAATGAGGGTAAAAAATCATGAGTCTCTCTCTTAATTAGGGAGACTTGGAAAGTATGCAGACTTTAAATCATCCTTTCTTGCACACTTTCGTTCAATATATTACTTATGAAAAACCAAATGGACTTCAGGAATTATTATAACTACTTGTAAAATCACCTTCCTATTAAACCAATAAAAAACAGCATATGTTTTAACAAAAAATGATGAAGTATGCCTAGCCCATCAAGGAATGGTATTTCTTAATGGAATTTTAAGACAGGATAGGAAATGACTTGATGTGAATCCGGAGGATCTTCAAACATTGGGTGTGGTTCTGCAGTTTTTAGAAACGGTATTAATGTGGGGACGTACAGATTTGTTCCTACATAACTATATGACCTGGTGTGGATGATCTTCAAAATGTGGGTGTGGTTTTGAGGTTTATAGAGACAGTATTAATGTGGGGACGTACAGATTTGTTCTTACATAACTCCACACCTACAACCTACTGATTTACAATCACGTTAAAAACATGTGGCGAGAATTAAGGATGTATAAGTTAAGGATAAGCCTGCATAATGACATGATATAGCACACTTATCAATGTTAATACAGATAATCCTAATCTGTTAGGTGTCAGTCATCGCACACGTTACAACAGTCATTTTACTATCATCACTCCATCAATATATCTTAAATGGGTATGAACACCAATTAATACTAATTGCAATATCAAAAACTTTTTTTTCTCATAAGGATCTTGATTTCCTATTCAATAAAAAAGTTATTCAGATCCATAAGACTATATAAAATTAAACTGAAAATAATTTGAAATAAAAAAGAGTTCATTTCGAGGTATAGTTTTAGCTAACATAAACCACCACAATAATACTCGTCATATTTACTGAAATCTTATAATTTTTTTTTGATGAAAATACTTTTTGCTGATTAAGGCTCGATCTACAGTAAATGAAGTACATATCATGTGTTTTGTGATTTCACAATAACTGTGAAGCATCACAGTGCATTACAACTAGGTAGAATTAAATTACATACATAAAATGTGATTAATTGATTTAAGTACATTGTAGATAAAGTAAGTAGGTCGTTAACTTCTGACAGCTGGTCGATACATGATGTAACAGACACTTGTTTATTACATCAATCAATAACTAAGAAAATCAGTCCATCCTTCTGAGATATATATATATATATATGTATATATATATATATATGTATATACTTTATCTATTAGTATATAGAGGATCAGTAATAAGTTTCCATTGCATATGAGATTTATATTATGAAACGATCGAGTTTCGCCTTGGAGAGGTAAAAATGAAAATTCATTACGAGTTTCATAAATCTCATTTGCATTGAAAACGAATTTCAGATTCTTTTTATCACATGACTCAAATTAAAAGCGTTCTTTTTTATTTAATCATAAAAATGTTTTAAAATGTGTGAAAATTAACATTGAAATGCTTTACCATAACAATGAATTATGTCTTCATATCCTTGTTACGTGACATCATAATCAAGTCAAAGCCAATCTGAACAGAATGGGCATGTGCCATGCAGCCAATCAACACACAATAATCATATGATAAATAAAGTTACATAATGTAAGACATCATAATAATGCAAAAAAAAAAAATTCTTTTTAAAAATTGTGGAACATGCTTATAAAGTATATTACTGTTTCAACCAGATATCAGAATTTGATTGTAAATTCAAACATTTCCAATAAGAATTGTTTGATGTCAAACATATTATGAAAGTTTTATAGCTTCTACATAATCATTTAAATTATTATACAAAAAAGTTTATTTTGTTTTCTTTAACTCTTTGTTTTTGTACATATTTTTTGTAGCCATATCAAACTATTTCATTTGAGTATAATTGGTTATCACCTATACTATACTGTATCAAATACTCTTGTTCATACTCAGATTTTCAAATTAATCTATATACCATGGCAATGAAATGAAAGAAATTACTGCAATGTTAGTTTGGATTTGAACTATGGAGTTGTTACAAGGTAGATAAACCCTTATCAGATAATTTTCATTCCAACTCTCAAACTTCTGGACAAAAATTAAACAATTCAGGGTTTAAGGTAATCATAGCACCTATCTAGAAAGTGACCAGGTACTGTATAAAAACATCACAATTAAGTAATTATCTCCCTTTAATGTGTGCTTAGACCCTGTACCAACACTGGCATGGAGCAGGGAGTCTTAATCTAAATGTCAACATTGCTGGTAGTGTTGTGATAAACAGGTAGGTATTAGATTCTCTCAGGTAAACATTGACTTAGTATAAGTAAGAAAGGGAGATAATACTCAATGCCACTTTCTTAACACCTACATGTGGAATGTAAGAGTACATACTGTCCAGTGAGTCACCAGACCTTCACAACCCCTATGTGACACATACTATCTTAGTAGTACTCTAACCAATTCATTGTCTTTCTTTACTTCTCCCAATCAATGCTGAATCTTGTTAAAGTGGAGACAACTCAATTACTAACTCCAGTGCTTGTGTATACGCAAAAATATGTAAGACAATTTGTTTGGACATAATTGTTGCACGGTTGCAGGGTATTATCATTTTTTCACAAGTACGAACACATGATATTCAATATATTATATATTTTATTACATAATTACTTAGTTTCAAAGTAGACAGATACATTTAACCAGTATTGGAAGAACATACATCTAAATGAAACAAAAGTAAAACAACAACAACATCATAATAGATAAATTAATACACTTCGCAACTGATATAATTGAATAAGACAATGTGTCTTTCTGTTTAACTATCACTGTTAACTACATAATAAGCAAATGCTCCACACCATCACTGTACAACAATACTGGGGAGATCAACCAGACTTCACCTTGATCAAGCTCCACACCATCACTGTACAACAATACTGGGGAGATCAACAAGACTTCACCTTGATCAAGCTCCACACCATCACTGTACAACAATACTGGGGAGATCAACAAGACTTCACCCTGATCAAGCTCCACACCATCACTGTACAACAATACTGGGGAGATCAACAAGACTTCACCCTGATCAAGCTCCACAACATCACTGTACAACAATACTGGGGAGATCAGCCAGACTCTACCTTGATCAAGCCTATATATTTTGTCTACAACTAGGAGTAAATCACCATTGCCTATGTTTGCTGTAAAACAGGTGTGATGTAGCTACCCACTGGTACTTGAGTGAAGCTGTGGTGTGGGGTTTTATTGAGGAATCATTGCTTAACCATAGATTTGTCGGCAGGCTGTTCTGGCTACCCTTTGAAAATGTTGTTTAGCATTTCATTGCAATGCAAACCACATGTTTCTTGTAAAATGTATATCTATAATTATTTTGTGTTCGTTCGGAGGCACATATATGAATCATCTGACAGCAGAGATCATACACTTGTTAATGTTTACTGTACGCTGTTATACTCTCCGGAGAAATTTAACAGGTTCAATATCTTCAATTGACGTGCAAGAAAACCTAATTAGTAAAACATGCAATTGACATTCACTGGTAATTTAATAAATTGAAAAAGCAGGTTGTATCATCAGCTTGGAGAAATATGGCATTTACAATTTGTGTAAGAATGACCAGATGCTGGTACACCTACACAATGAGTATATAAGCATACATTTTATTTGTTTGCACGATATATACTTCACAACTTTACAGATTTTCAATTTCTAACTTTCGAAAGTACGAAAAGAAACTCCAACTTAATCCATATAACAAAAAATGTTCATTGACTTAAAATTCTGGTTTTCCGTTAATTTATGTGACCAGATTATTAAAATCTTGAACCTGTTTCTATACAATACTTTTTGTCTGTTAATTGACGAATATACAGTAGTATGTTTGTTTAATGTCTCGGATGAGTCTATTGAGATAACACATATACCATCTAGAGTAAGAGATTGAAATAATTCTGTCTTGTAAAGAAACATGTATTATGTTCTTTTTCTCATACTCTTATAGTGAGTAAAACATGAAAAAACAATAAATGTATATTCCTTTGCATAGCTTTTGTAGTTTTAACAACCAATATGTATTTCGTACAGTTGATATGATCTGACATGCTCAACATGGATAAGTACAACATATCACAGTGATAATGATAAATACAACATATCACAGTGATAATGATAAATACAACATATCACAGTGATCATGATAAATACAGACGCTTGGTGATTTTCAACAACTTCTTCAGCTTACAGTATCGGTAATGC
This sequence comes from Pododesmus macrochisma, assembly GCA_032359645.1. Lineage (NCBI taxonomy): Eukaryota > Metazoa > Mollusca > Bivalvia > Pectinida > Anomiidae > Pododesmus > Pododesmus macrochisma. Next base: position 10,106 of record JAUMGZ010216999.1, read on the forward strand.
AGCCTGGGTTATTAATTAATTCATTGAGTTGCATTCTATTGGCTTACCTCTGTTGTGAAGCTCTCTAAACAATTTATGGTTCCCTTTTTTGCGTGAGGGTGTTGATTTGAGCCAACTGTCGACCTCTTTTTCGTGCAGTCTATATCTACCTATTCTGGCTGAAATGATACAAAAAGTATGGTAGATTAATACCACTATTGAAAAATTATTTCATATTTCACAAAAAGCAGGAATCTGTCCGACTCTAACTCTTTTTTACTGCATGTATGTGCATACTTATATTGTGTGCATACGTGTATTGTTTATGAACATGTATGCAGTAAACATGAACTTGAACCCACTGACATTTTCAATGATCTTCATCCAAACCAAGACGCCTTGAAGGGATATGAGGTACTGTATAGAAGGGATATGAGGTACCAAATGTTCCTTGTTTTAAGCCCCCATCAAACAATAACAAGTGTTATTATACACACACTACAAAAAGATCTAAAGCTACAAACAAAAGCTACTTCTTGAACAGGATAAGGATTACAAGACAAACAACATAAAAATGATCAAAATCATCTGAGAGATTTTAAATATGTGATTAAGTTTCAAGAAGAGGAACAAAAAGTTGTTGTTAAAGTGAGAACATGACACGGAGCAAGAGATATCCATCTGCCAGATGCTTCCTTGGTTGCCATTAAGCTATGCAGTCAGTGCATGTTGCTGCACACATTATCTTCATGGTAACGGGTCAGGCCAGTTCATTGAATTAACTTGGAGCTCTGTAAATCTGGCATTATAATCAGTTGTATCACAATAACTAGCTTACTATTTGTTTTTTTTTATTCCTGTCCAAACTTTTCAATTAACTTAAATTAAATATTTGTATTGAATAGTTCAATGACAAAAAATCTCATATTGTTAGGTACTTTCTCTTTGTAGGTAGTAAATTTAATTATTTTCATTAAGTACTCAATGATTCATATTCATCAATTTGTGAGAAACTCAAAATTGAAATCATGGTTAAGACATTAATTTTAAACTGTGTAAGACTGGGAATATCACTCCATTAATAATTATTTGCTTTATAATTAAAAGACAATGTAATTGGACAAACCGGTATATATTACATGTAACCCACATAAAACTCTTAGTTAATGTGGAAAGATTGTAGAATGTGTGTTCTTTGGATACAGGATATATGTGTTAGAACTAGGCTTAAATTATCACTTAATCTTTATAATCCTAATCCTGATAACATGTGGTTGAGGATTTAACTAATCTTCAGAATTCTGGTTTAGTGAATGAAGTATATTTGAATTTGCACTGATGTTAGGTATATATTGATTGATATCGGCAAAGGGGATGAAACTGCAAAGTTCACGTTGAACACGCCCACATATTCATACAATTTCCACCGATAGGTGCCTTATGTTGTGCATAACCAATCGCTAATTAACGATCTGGTGTATTATAATACAGTGCAACCTATTCGAACGACCACCTCTATAAAGAGACCATCTGAACATGAAGACCACTAACATCAGGTCCCTTGAAGTCTAATTACACTAGTTTTTACCTGTATATAACGACCACCTCCATATAAAGACCACTTTTTACTGGTCTCTTGGGTGATGTTTATAGACAGGTTTAACTGTACAGACATTTTAAACCAACAACTTCATGTATACTCAAATTCCTATAGTCCTTATAATAGTACATTTGTATGCTTTAATTATCATATCTTTTATTCAATTTACCAATTCTTTTTTCTCTTCAACTCCACATTAAATATCCCCACATATTTTTAACAAGAAACTCTGTGTGTAAAAGGTCACAATTCTTTATTTCAAGGTCAACAAAGGTTTCATTCACTAACAACAGCACCCACTACATCTGGCACAAAACTTCAACATCAGGCCATTTTTTATCTTTCATGGTTCAAAAGAGGTCTTATCTTGTCTTGTGGATTGTGTAATTAACTCAATATTTCTACTCCTTATCAGAATTCACTCAACAAGTGCTCTATCTAGACAAGTTTTTTCAACATAATGACTTTTCCTGGCCCCTTAGTAGCAAAACCAGACAGTCAGCCATTGAAAAAATAGAATATTTATATCAAAATTTACTTCTTATCTGATAAACAAAACACAAATACACAAGTAAATTTTATTTCGAGGTATTTTTAACAATTCCTGTACCACATGCTGGAAGACTCATTCATCAATACAGAATCAACATCATTATACACCACTTGTATACTATTGTTACTCATTAGTCTCCTTTTAACTGATTAAGACATACATGTCTAGCTTGTGCAATACTTGTATATGCTTTTAACCAATCTAAATATAAACTTAGGTCTTCCAAAGCAATTGGATCCCCCAAAAATCTAAAAATGTGTCACACACCTGCTTTTCAATCAAGCAAAAGCTTAAACACAACTGATACATCACATAGTTAAACAAAACTGATATATACATGTACAATGTACAATCGACATATGTACATCACAAAATAAGTTATTTTGTTATAGGAAATACAGTTTTCAATATCTGTTTCAAATTTATAAGCAATCACTTAAAAAGCAGTATATCACTGTATTTAGCAATGAGTCAATCACGGTTACAAACTATTTTTTATTTTCTTCTTCCTGTACGAAAGAAGTTTTATCCTTTTTTTTCTTAAATATGATTGTAATTCAAATAAGGTACATAAATCAAGAGAAGATTCTGTATGACAAATAAAATTGTTAACTGTCCTCTCGAAGTCTTTAAGACAAGAATTAATAACAAATTGACAACTAGATGAATCCTACACATCAGGCACTACATCTACCTGGGTGAGACTATAGATACATAAGATTATCACCCTTTATAACCCACACGTCAACAGACAATACACAGGTTAGGTTGTGATAATATAGGTATGTCGTATGACTCTTTGGAATGAATGGCATGTTGTCATCACATCAAGACATATGTACATTTCATCATCTTTCATGTAGACAAGAGATTAATTTTAAAGTGTTTGAAAGTCATCACATTCTTTTGGCAATAAAAACCTACATACTGTGTGAGTGGGGGACTTTCTTAGAACTGTACATGTACTACCGGGTGAAGATTGGAATCCAGCATATATTTATCTATAATTTGGGTGTGTTAATAACCCAATTACACTGTGTCTTCTTTAATTTCATAAAAATTCTTCATCTCTTCAATTCATATCTCGTTTTACACCCACAACAATTCTCCTTTTTCTAACATATAAGTATTTCAAAAATATTTCCAAAAATAAATGTTTACTAATTATTCAACACAAATACCTTCTTATTGTATCTTCATCAGCTGACAAAGAAATAAAACAGATAAAATGTAAATGTGTTTTACCTATAATATATATATACATCCACACCTTAAGTGTAATACAAGGACTTTATTGTAGCTTATGTATCAAACAAATATATAATATTGGGTGTTCACAATCAGGTATAATAAATATAATAGAAATTGTTTGGGTGGTAACATTAAATATAATGTATATACAGATTATCTGGGTGTTAACATCGAAGTATAATATATAGACTGTGTAAAAGGAAGTACAATAATATATATATTGTTGTTAATTTAAACTTAATACTATAAAGACAGCATGTTAAATGACATGCACATTTCAAAGAACAAGAGAAGTTCTAAATACTTTTATGACAGTTCAGAAACTTAGAATTCATACACCTTTTAAAAAAATCACTAGTATGAGTGCATGATTATAAAGTCATATGATTTAAATAATACTAATTTTCCACCAGCTGTTATTTAAACTTGCTCATTTATTGTCTTTCTCAAAGTTTATATTATGTTATAGTTACTAAATTCACTTTCTCATTTCAGGCATGAAAACTTAATTCCTTTTATTTTTTACCTCACCTGTAAATATGAAATTGTGATTAATGGTGATGTTTGTTTGTTTCATTGGGGTTTTACGTCACCTTAAACTCATGTATAGGTCATATCGAGACAGTGCTGCTTGTGAAAGTGAATGCACTTATGGCTACTTCATAGTGCTCCAACTAAAATACCATGCCTTAGACACATTCACATGATACTTCACTCGATCCCAATATCCTGACACTGAGCCAACCAGTCCTCCTCCTACCAAGTAATGCTGAGCACTTACCAGGTAGCGAGAAGATTACCTTATTTAAATGTGTTAGTTTGACACGGCTAGGAATCAAACTCTGTACCTATGGGATCTTGAGGCGTTCGCTCTACCTTTGAGCCACCGCGCTGGTCCTTCTATGGTGAAGGTAACGATATGTTTTTGTTGTATCCAAAAAAGGTATATGCTCTTAGACATTCTTATACATAAAGATGATAATAATACAGTACTGATGTGCAGTAATAGAGTCCAAACTGACAGACATTAATTAATATATGTGAATTGCAGATTTTTTAATTTCAAGTAAAGTTGGTCGGTAGAACATGCATGTATCTACTTTCTAAGTCAGTATACATACAAACATGTGGTATATGTTCATTCAACAAAGCTGTCTTATTGCTGTACGTGTAGCTGTTATAATTGTTAACGTTTTACTCTATCACTTGTCCAGTAAACGCTTGACCAATCCAGTACATACAGTAAATGGACTGGTCAAGATAACTGGTTTGATTAGACTTCAACACCTGTCTTATGCTCCAGGTGCAGGTACCCTCAGACAACAGGCCTATCATTTAGGATGATTATGATGAAATAACTTGTAGTTTATAGTATATATATAGCCACACTTCTAGGTGTATTATGTATATATTTTAAAACATTATCTACATGATGCAGTACTGTATGCCTCAATACTTATACAGTTAATATGTATATAATGACAAGAACAGAAATCTTATTTATATATACAACTAAATATTCACATTGAATGATCTTATATTTTAACTTCAGTTTGACTGAAACAGTCGGATGATGTTATTAATTTAATTCTAAAATGAACAAAGCTGATATATGTAATATAAAGATCTAAGATCTTATACAGTCCAACCTGTCTATAAAAACCACCAAAGAGACCAGCAAAAAGTGGCCTTTATATGGAGGTGGTCTTTATATACAGGTAAAAGTATGTGTAATTAGACTTCAAGGGACCTGATTTAGTGATCTTTATGTTCAGATGGTCTCTTTAAAGAGGTGGTCTCAAGCAGGTTTCACTGTATGGTATACTTGCAAAATTGTATAATCATGACTTACATATATATTATAACTTTCTTAGAAACTAAGCAGTTTGACACACTGAGATGATGGTGAGTGTTTGTTTTGTTTCATTGGTGTTTAAGGTCCCTTTAACTCATGTCTAGATCATATCGAGGCGGTGTCTGCTTGTGACAGTATGAACTTATGGTGACTTTATAGTGCTGCCTCACTGAAATATCTTCCACAAACACACTTACAGGATACTCTTTCACATTATCCTGACACCAAGCTAACCAGTCCTTCTCCTACCCAGAAATGCTGACTGCTTAGCAGGGAGCGAGAAGCTTGCCTAATTTTAATGTCTAAGGTTTTGACACGGCCAGGATTCGAACCACTGCCTGGGATTCTAACACTAGCACAAAGCAAACATTCTACCTCTGAGCCACCGTGCCTGAGAGATGATGGAAAAGAATTTGCAACTTTTCAAGAATTGGAAATGTGCTTTGCTCAAAACATGAACTCCTTCATGTTACGCTCAAGATAAAAGTTCTGTTTTGCAAAGAAATACACTACAAAGTGGTTTAATCCCTCAATAAATCAAGCTGAGTGATAATTATCAGCCGAGCCTTTTCAGTCTTTCAATATGAACATAATTCAATTTGCAAGTTATCACTTCTTCCTCAAGTCAATAGTACACGTGTAAAAGTGCACTAAATAACTACTTAACGGAGCATTAAATCTACCATATATAATGCTGAGTTGTCTATATTTTATATGACTTCAAAAACGTACTTAACATGTGTAATAATGCACACCAGTTATAACAAGTACTAGCACAGCACTTTCTTAGAAATACTTGTTATCAAGTTTCAAATCAGATACTAAACCTATCATTCACAGTATTAAGTATATATACCTATCCCTGTTCATAAAACATTCCGATCACACAAAATGTATCAATTTATGATGTTTAAACATGGATATACATATAAATATATAGCATGTTGAACAAGTAGTATAAAGTGTGTACAAAATATGACTGTGTCAAAGGCATCACACCTAACAGTGCCAAAATAAACAGGATCGTACCACCCTTACCGACATAATCACAGATACTGTGACTTTGATGTTCGTCTCAATCAGACTGGTGATAAGTTCATTCATAAATACTGTATGATATATGCATCATGAAAGGCTTTATGGTTATATATAGGTATAAATGCAGGTTGATGTATGTACTGATGGTCGGACTTTTTATGGCAGGTTACCTGTGGGTATAGAACGTGGCTGTCATTATCAATATTAATAAATTTATTGAAGCAAATGTGTTCAAGGCAAATTTTATGACTGAGAATTGTGAGGCTTTTATACCTAGAAGAGACTGAATTACACTGTGTAATGATTAAGGGGTGTAAGAAGTGAACTGTATCTTGATGCTGAAACACCCAGCTTTATTTAAAGAATGGTATCACTAGGGAAAGCAAAAGAAGAAACTTTAACTTCTAAGAGCAGTTTGTTGTGAATGCAGGGAAATTCAACAAAACCAGATAGTTGCAATGAGAAACTCAAGAAGTGAAAGGCATTCACACATCAAGGTTATGAAATTAACTGAAAGAAACCCACGAAGACACTTAAACTGCAAGGGCAAAGTTGAAGTTAATGAAATGAAAGAATCCAACAAAGGAAGTGAAATTGTTAGTGCAAAGTTGACATTACCATTACATGTCAAAAATGAAAGTTCAGTGCAACTAATTAAAGAAGAAAAGGAAATGCTCCTTTGTTGGATGCAACATTAGGTAACAGAAGCAGAAGTCACACACCATTTCATGTACTTGTGTGATGTGGTTATACCACACAGTTGTCTGTTCTGAGGGTGTTCTGTATTGATGTGAGAGAATCCTAAAATTTAAGAAATGAATCTTACTTTTTCACAGACTTTGTTCAACTCTTATAATGGCATGTTTTCCATTTCTTGAATGGCAAGACATATCAATAAAATATTGACATCAGCATATCTAAAACACCAAACAACAGATCCCATGAGCATTTTCCGTTTGTGGTTTTCCCAAAGATTTCAAAGTCTTGATCATGTCATATTGTTTAGATGTAGGAGTGTCAGAGCTTACTGGAAAGTGAAAATCTATAAAACCATTGAAAGCTTAAACCCTAATAAAACCAATTATCACTCCTACATTAACCAATATACAGGGTCAGAATCCAGTGCACATCATTCCTGGGTGGTAAAGTCGTATATGTACAAAGTGGTGTTCGCTGTTTTTTACTTATGTAATCTTGACAAATGTTTGTACTAGTGTCTACCGGCTTATTTGATGGAACACTGATTAACATATATTACAGATGCATTTAAACCCTATATCAAATAACGTCTTACACTTTATGGTCATGTGGAATGAAATCTTCCTGTTTTTAAGCTTCTGTGGTATGCTCACATCAGTTGGCCACCATAAAAAGTGAAGACCTGTACAGTTTACACTAAAACTTACTAATTTAGTTACTCACCCAGGGAAAAATATTAACCAGTGATAAATCATAATTGCAATTTGACACAAAATTGCCAGGCTATTTAGTTCTATTGAAATAGATGTAGATACATTGCACACACACTTCGAAAGAGCTAATGCAGCATTTTTTCAACAGCAATGCACATATCACATTTATTTTTTCAAAAACATACTCTGGTCTCATAATTACAAATGAATAATATATATCAAAAAGCCTAATATTGGCGTGAACCTATTCCAATTTAAGATGATACCACATTTCTATTTAAATAGCATAAAATATCACTCAAGTGAAAACATCAAAATGTGCTCTGCCATGCAATACACAGTATGAAGTTCAATAAGGTTATCAGTTAATCTATCAAGTCCCCGAGTTACTTAATTTACAACATTTACTATACAACAAACAAACGAATATACTTATATAGTTATGTTTTTTACATACAAGTGAAGAGAGAGGTTCCTATTTATACACAGTTTGCATTATGATAAGGTTTGTAACTGTGACATGATGGCTATATGAAGTAGCACTTCAGGTTTAACAACACACACCAACCTGCAACCTCTAATGGCATACAAGTCTTTCTATTGATCTCTTGTACATAAAGACAGCACACACAACAATAGAGAAACTTAACCATGAGTTACTTTTGTCTTTTAACATCATCTTGGAGGGCATTTTTGTTGGCCAAGATTTGTCTAGGTACCTTAATATGCCTGTTTAATAGATTTTATTAAACAATGTACATTTTTATATTTATATGTTTTCTGGCATTTACAAAAATAAATGCCCACTACGACAAACCTCTTTTCTTGTGTTATCTTCCTTGACAAACTAAGCTTTGTCCCACCCAGTACTTACTAAGAAGGGCCCCCAAAATGTAATCTAAAGATGCATGATAACTGCCTTATAAATATACAATTCTGAAATACCAGAGAAGAGTTAGTTATGGAGTGTTTACACCATTACATATAGATAGGAAGTCAATATCATTAAAACATGATCTATATACTCATTAATATAAAACTACAATCACAATACAATCTCAATCCGTCAGTGGAAAGACAAACATATAAACCTAGTAAGTAAAAATTTAATAAAACCATCATATTGGATAGGTGAGACTTTGTGCTATCTACATCCCACATGTCAACTCAAGATTTCCTTCTTTGATGTCATGATCCTTTAATGCTATCTAAAATGAAAGTAAAACATAACATGGTCTTACTCTAAACAGAGTTGTTTTAATAAAGTCTCTCGTCTACCTACATAAACTTAGGTACATAAGAATTTACTTTACATATATCAAAACCACATTTCGCCAAAATAACTGATCTATTGTTGTTCCTGTTTTCATATCATCGTCCCATTACTTGACATTTTAAAAGTAATCTCGCTCTGCCATGAAATCTATTTGCACGTTTTTTATTCACACAATGTATGCCTTTATTTACCGTTTAATATATTGGTTTTAAACAAGAGGCGATCAGTGGACACCTATGTGTGATATCACAATTATAACAAAACTCAAAAATGTAGTTTCTCAAATATCATGTGTACAGGTCAAGAATCTAACATGGTTCATTACACAGCAATAATAAGTAATGTAATACATGTATAGGTATAATTAATCTTATTTCAACAGTTCATTGAAATACTTTCACGTTAAACTGTAGAATATTATCCTTTTAATTCTAATATTTTTTCTATACATTTTATATTATGAAATCTTAAACATAAAAGCGTGTGACAATTAAACAGTGAATGGTTGACTCAGAGTTAAGAAAGAGTATCTTGGCTATAATAAGCATATTGTAGTGAGGTATAATAAATTAATGAATAAAGTACTTATAAATCAGGTGTTGATAAGACACTGTGACATAAAACTGTTGTAATAAAACAGTTCTATCAGAAACCAACTTTGATGCCAATTATAATGCCAGGAACAAAGTAGCAAAAACTAGCTATTTCTACTGGTGTTCTGTTGTTTAGGATCTGTATACAATGTCCTGCCCAAAGAAGCAAAAACTAGCTATTTCTACTGTACGTTGTACCAGTGTTCTGTTGTTTAGGATCTGTATACAATGTCCTGCCCAAAATAAAATCATTTTTGTTGTATATTTTCAGTGCTATTCTAAAGCCAAGTTTGAACAGATCCCAGCTGATTTTGCTGAATCTTTTCTTGGCATTTAAGTCATGTCTGTTAAGGCAACAAACAAACCCACTACAATGTCTATTGATATGTTACAAAGCATGTGTTCCATGACTATATTTACAAATAGAACTTTAAACTTACTATAATCACCATGTCAAACATGCTTCAACACTTAAGAGGTCCCTCACTAATCAACCGACAAACGTAACCAATTTGAAACTTTCTTAATATGTTTGCTTGCATCATCAAATGTAAACAATTAAACACCATGTTCCGGGGATATTGATGATTGTTGATTCTGGAAGTTTGTAGGTGTGATTAAACTTGTGACCGTTTAATATTGTACATAACATCAATTTGCTTTACATACATTTCTTAAGACAGTGCATCATCTTAAATACGGGTACATTAAACGCCCTGAAACTTGTGTACAGAAGTTACGATTCTTAAATTCCTTACAGCATTCACAACATAATTGTGGCAAATGAAATTCTATTACATCTTACACAAACATTTATCACCATGCTGTATATATACAATAGAAGATTAATATTGTCAACACTGGAACGTTTACAATACATACGTCAACTTAAACACAGACTAATGATAAAAGTTTCTCTATTTGGAGTTAACTGATCACTCATGGTACCATAAAGTGAACTTTAACATATCAGTCAATATACCTAATAGTAAGCTTAATTAGTCTGTGGTTCCATTTAATAAGTTCAATGGAGTGAGCTTTAGTATGTGGTTCAAAGAAGTGAGCTTAAGTCTGAACACAGTTCAATGGAGTTAACTTAAGTCTGTGCAAGGTTCAATGGAGAGAGCTTTAGTCTGTGAATGGTTCAATAGAGTGAGCTTAAGTCTGTGCACAGTTCAATGGAGTGAGCTAAAGTCTGAACAAGGTTCAATGGAGTGAGCTTAGGTCTGTGCAAGGTTCAATGGAGTGAGCTTAAGTCTGCACAGTTCAATGGAGTGAGATTAAGTCTGTGCATGGTTCAATGGAGAGAGCTTAAGTCTGTACATGGTTCAATGGAGAGAGCTTAAGTCTGTGCAAGGTTCAATGGAGTGAGCTTAAGTCTGAACACAGTTCAATAGAGTGAGCTTAAGTCTGTACATAATTCAATAGAGTGAGCTTAAGTCTGCAAAGTTCAATGGAGAGGGCTTAAGTCTGTGTATGCTTCAATGGAGCTAGCTTAAGTATGTGCAAGGTTCAATAGAGTGAGCTTAAGTCTGTGCATGGTTCAATGGAGAGAGCTTAAGTCTGTGCAAGGTTCAATGGAGAGAGATTAAGTCTGTGCAAGGTTAAATAGAGTGAGCTTAAGTCTGTGCATGGTTCAATGGAGAGAGCTTAAGTCTGTTCACAGTTCAATGGAGTGAGCTCAGTCTGTGCATGGTTCAATGGTGTGAGCTTAAATCTGCACAGTTCAATGGAGAGAGCTTAAGTTTGTGCATGCTTCAATGGAGAGAGCTTAAGTCTGTGCATGGTTCAAGGGAGTGAGCTTAAGTCTGTGCAAGGTTCAATGGAGTGAGCTTAAGTCTGCACAGTTCAATGGAGAGGGCTTAAGTCTGTGCATGCTTCAATGGAGAGAGCTTAAGTCTGTGCATGGTTCAAGAGAGTGAGCTTAAGTCTGTGCAAGCTTAAATGGAGAGAGCTTTAGTCTGTGCAAGGTCCAAAAAAAGTGAGCTTAAGTCTGTGCAAGGTTCAAAAGAGTGAGCTTAAGTCTGTGTACAGTTCAATGGAGAGAGCTTTAGTCTGTGCATGGTTCAATAGAGTGAGCTTAAGTCTGTGCAAGGTTCAAAACAGTGAGCTTAAGGCTGTGCACAGTTTAATGGAGAGAGATCTTGTCTGTGCACAGTTCAATAGAGTGAGCTTAAGTCTGTGCTTGGTTCAATGGAGTGAGCTTAAGTCTGTGCACAGTTGAATAGAGAGAGCTTAAGTTTGTGCATGCTTCAATGGAGAGAGCTTTAGTCTGTGCACAGTTCAATAGAGTGAGCTTAAGTCTGTGCACAGTTCAATGGAGAGAGCTTTAGTCTGTGCAC
>JAUMGZ010217000.1:0-11670 GCA_032359645.1 Pododesmus macrochisma
CCCCGGACGGGGATCGAACTAGGAGGTGAAAGGCTCTTATGATTACAAGTCGGCGACTTTAACCACTAGGCCACCGCCGCCCCTCAAAAACTATTTAATGCAATTGTATTTAATCTTTATTTTTAATGAAGTTTATTTTCATTAATGTCTTCATAATAATTTTGCGTCGCATACATAAAAACTTTAATTGTTTTGACCTTTAGAGTTATTAATAAAGCTATGATATGATTATCATGAAAAACAATTAAGCATAATAAATCCTAACTGACCTACAGTAACATGTTTTTTTTTTGTGTGTGTTAAGGGCTTATTGTCCGATCAACAGCCATGGTCATTTACGGTCATGCCACTTTTACTGGTGGAGGAAACCATAAATCCTTGAAATGAAATAGTAGATCGCAAGCACATATGCAGGGTAGCCGATTTTGACAAAAGCATTAGTTTAACGCCGATTTAGCATCTGAAACACGTCTGTGGTTGTTGTTTGCGGTGACAAAACACACGGAAATATCGGCAGCAATCTAATATAAAACCAACTCCGGAAATCCAGATCAATTTAACAATGTTTTGTACCATATTCAATTGGGAATTTTTTGTATCCTGGATTTCAATTGGGGCCGCTTAGCAGCCTTAAAACATATAGTAGAATCATCCATGCAAAAGTTGCAGACCTGAGAAGACCATAGACTCTTATAGGCACATTTAGGAAACATAGAAACAAATTTGATAAAAATATCAAAAATCGAATAAACCAGATTCTAAAAAACATTACTATTTATAATTAGCAACTCAAGATTGTCCATGTACCTCTTGGGGTAAACTACTGATCTAAAAGTTGCCGACTTGGCCTTGTAGGGGACTTAATCGCTAGGGTGTCAATAATTGAAGGGTGTCGATAATACCCTCCATTACTCTTGAACCAAGATGCTTTCTGTAAATGCAATGTAATTACAATATTGAATATATTTATTGTCAATAAAATATTTTTACAATATTGCATATATTTATTGTCAATAAAATATTTTGGAAATGATTTGATAGTACCAAGTAGCATTCTGTAAATGTGAAAAATGCAATCCAATGTAATCATCAATCAATTGCAATATTGATCATCGGTAACACGATTAACCGGCTGCGGAACGAACCAAAACGAATCGGAACGGAGCTGTATATTGCACATTTATGTTTATAAACTTGTATTGTGTTGTTAATTCATGAATTTAACTATGATATAACTACATTAATTGTATAAATATCCGCTGCATTGATTACATTCATATGTATATCCCGTAATGATGTGAAGAAATAGGCTTCCAGGATACATCTTACCAAAATTTATTAATGCAGCAAGAAAATGTATCTATATAAGCCTTGCAGTATATATTGAATAACATCATAAAGGAAAGTGACATTGACATTTATTTAACCAAAGTAGTTTCTTTCTTCATCTGAATGACACTATATCTTATACATGTGCATCTGTCATGAGGAGGACTTTTAGTGTTCATTTACATTAATTAAATTTAATCATTTTTTATGTATTGATCATCGCATAGCAGTGCAACTACATATCCTAACCGAATTCAGTTGGAATTCATATCACCTATGAATGCCATCACTTATTGCTTATCGTTTACTTTCTCATATTTTTACCGTTTAGTTTGTTACATTGAGATAGCATATGGTAAATATAATTTTTGAACTGCTTTTAATTTGCTTTCATAGGAGATATGAGCGCTTCATTAAATTTGCCTTTGTCCAGTTGGCATTCATATCTCCTATGAATGCCAACTGAAAGAATTTTAATGCTTAAGTACTAATCATCATTCATTCACTGATGTAATAAATTGTTGTCTGGTTTAACCCGAATTACAAAAACTCTTGTATAACTCTTATCTTGTCCTATCTTATAATATAGATCTTAGAATATATTTTATTTATCTCAGTTATTTGTTTAACATCATTATATGATTCCTTATTGCCATTATACAGCTCTGTTCTGGTATGTTCTGGCTCGTTCCGGTTAATCGTGTTACCAGGTTACTTTATATTGAAGCGTTAAGTTCTAAGCCTGTTTTGATCTATGTTCACATACAAAGAGAGTGTTTAATAAATGTTTATGTTTATTTTAAAAATAAAATTTCTTCATTAAGAATAATGTTTTTGTCTAACCATATGTTACATTATTGCATATAACTGATATGGTATAGAAAAGTTTTTTTAAAACAAGCTAGGTGATTTGTCACAAGAGTCAACACTTTTGTCATCTATATCCTCAATTTGAATTATTTCTGGCTTTTTCACTTTCTTTTTCATTAGTTTGTTAAAATCATCATCACTTTCATTAAGAAGTCTGTCTATGACAGATACTGGATCTTTCCGTTTTCTCCTCTTCCACTTCAATGGATCGCTGAAGCAATCCAAACTATTGTCTTTAAGAGTACTCTCATTAAGTAGGTCATTCTTGTCAATTCCACTCTGTGACTGACTAGTAGTTATTGAAGTGTCAATATCACTCATCTTACTCTCACTACATGCACTCTTCTTCTTCTTTCCTGGCGGTGGTTTCCTTGGTGATCTTGTTTTTGCTTGGGAACCAAGGAATATATCATCAAGAATAGACATATTGTGCTTTTTATTTTGAGAGTCACTAGTAGTTTCTATGACAGCTGTTTCATCGTTGAGACTACTTTCTTCTCTATTATCCTGAACCATCTCTTCTAAGAGTTCATCTGATTCTACATCAACACCGATCCCTAATGCATCCTTGTCTCTCAAATATGTGTCATCAACCTCATCAACCTCATCCACCAAACTCACTTTATTCCACACAGTTGAACCAGTGTAACCATCCTGCTTAGAACTATTTGTTCTGATTCTAGGAGTACTTGTCCGTAAGCGTGTTTTCATTGGTTTCCTTTTAGGTGACACCTTCTGCCCTACTTCTAGACTGTCCCCTCTATCACTACTGCGACTATCAGTTCTGATCACAGTTCTTCCACCTTGAGATTCACTGTCAGATAAGTCACAGAAATCAATTCCAAGTGTAGGATTAGGTCTCGGTGTTCTTCTCCTAAAGGGAGTTTTCTTTTGTGTTGTTGAGTTCTTCCTTACCAGTTTCTTCTTAGGGGCTAAAAGTAAATAATCATCTCAAATTATGATGAAACAAGAAAATATTTGTTAAATATGCAAATATCCCAACAAAATGAAAGTATTACCATAAAAATGCAGTGTAAAACATAGGTCACAGTGACCCTATTTTAAGATGTGTAGCACTCTTTAAAATGTACCAACAAATAAAGCTGTATGTCTGTTTGACTTGCAGCCCAGCCACAAAGTCTTACTGTTAAATAGTGAAATATTAATTTACGTCTTTTACATGACGTCCTCCTTGTATATTGTGTCTACACGTTGATGTTGTTAATTCTATGTCAGTCAAAATCAGACAATTTTCTCGATCTCAATCATAATATTAAACATGTGTAACCTTTAGTAGCAGACTTCCTTGTGTTTGGAGTTATTTCCTGTTGCTGTACTTTGAAGATTTCACTGAAATCTGGGTTAGTACTGCTATAAAACTCTTTCAATATCTGAGTTCTCTCTTCCTGTGTTGACAACAGGATATGTTCTGCCAAACTGACAAGTGATTCAGCTTTCTTGAATTTAACTAGTTTTGTAAACTGCTGCCTAGAAAAAAGTAGAATACATTAAAGTTTGACTGTAACAACAGTATGATTAGACTAATATTTTATCTAAATCAGGTATTACTTTTTTCCTAAATATAGACTTTTTTCTATGTTAATGTACAATAAAGATTTACATGTACATCTTTTGTTATGGTATAGATTAAAATTTCAACACACCCTTTAGCATATCATATAAGAATGTCTTAATACTATAGAAATTTAATTTCTGTCAATGCAAATCAATTATAAACACATATTTAATTAAGTATCATGGTATTTCTCCTTAGTTTTCTTGTATTTTACTAAATAATTCTTCTTACGATAATTATTAAGAATATGCTGGTGTTTCTTTTGCCATAAATTTTCCCCAGAAATATTAATAAGAAAAGGGCAATAAATCTAGCAAAAATGTCATAAGTTATTTTAGTATTTTAAACTCCACAATGCACACATATACAAAATTGGGTAAACCTGACTCAAATATTGTTGAAGAAATTGATTATACTTATAATATTAAAATGGTTTCAAATTATTACATACTGTCTAATTCCTTTTGGTGTTTGACCAATTAGAACTTTTGTATTTCCTATAACCTGTACTTTTGGCGCATTGGGATCCACCTCTTTTTGTCCACGACCCCTCTTCTTTGGTGGTGGAGTTGGTTCTGCATCAGATGAGGACTATAATTCAAAACAAAAAACTAAAATGACAAATAAATTCCCTTTAAAATGTGTTCAGTGAAAACTCATTCATTCATCAAATCTTTAAACAGCTATAACTTAGCATGAATATACATTTCAAATGTACTGTGTCAAATGTGGACTGTTTACATAATAATTGAGTATTATAACAAAACTAACATTTTATTGATTCAAGGTTTAAGATTTTGTTTTAAAAATTGTTTACTTTGCAATATATCAAAGTAGTATATACCTTACAGTATATACAAGATAATTTTCTTTAAGCGATAATATTTTGTTCAAATAGATATCTGTCCATCAAAAAATTCTTAGTTACAGGATTATCAATCTGTAATTATTCTTTTTGGTTTGTTTTCAATCAGTCAAGAACAGTACTCATACAGTAAAACATACCACTATTGTATACTTAATAAGAAACCATTATCTGAGAGTACAGAACTTAACATCTGTACGAGATATAAATAAGTACCCGTACCAAGTATCTGGTTAATGATTTGTAAGTATAATACTTGTACTAGTCATAGCATTAACACCAGTGACACTTATATTACCAATTAAGTGTACAGCTCAAGTACACACTTGATAGCGCTGCCCCACTGCATGATCCATGACTTACTAAATACCTGTAGTACACTACCTTACCCATACTTTAATATGGTATTTGTTTCCTAACATATGCAATATTTAACTGTGCTATTAATGTTACTTAATCAACATTTTTATATTTTTGTTAATGCACACTAGTCACTTCAAACTTTAATGTCCCAACATAGTTCAATAGTTTATTAAAAGTGAATGGTAAAGACAGAAGTTCTTTAAACTGACTTAATGTATATACTCTACCTGAGATAAAGGATCACAGTGCATGGCTGGTTCCTGTGAATTTTGATGTAGTTCATATACATCCTGTATTGCACATCTTGTCATGTGATCTTCAGCTTTACTTCCTCCAATCACCTTCCTATTCTCATGAACATGTACAACACCACATTTCTCTGAAATAAGGCACATGTATTTAGTCTAATAACAGTGTGTAGATATTCTTAAAGTCATAACAAGTTGACAATGGGATCAAATATCTATTAATCAGAATTGTTTGAAAATACACATTGGTTTTTTTAGTCTTAAACAAGTCTAGACTAATTTTGAATTATCTTTTCTATTTAAGATAAGAGTAAAATTATGTTTTTGCACATTGAAAATTTGCTATTAAGTGACCACACATTTGGAGGTTTCTCTCTGTTATACAAACAACCATAGGAACCAGGGAATGATAGCAGCATAATTATAAACAGGGAGCAACTTGGCCTTGACATCCAGAAAGTTTCAAAGTTTGTATGTTTAATGGTTATCAATGTTTAATGGTTGTTGTGTTATCTGATAATGTTCATTACGTCCATATCTTTGAACCAAGCCAATTTTTAGAGCGTCTTGTGTGCAAATATAACATGTCGATCGACAACCATGACTCCTGGAATAATGACACACTTCATTAGCTACAACATTGTTACAGGTGAGATAATCCTTTATTTATTATTAAATACCTCTACATCCATCATCCATAGATGCACGCATTATAGGATTTAGTAGCACTAACCGACTATGGGTGTTTCATGCTGACACTGACTATTCGTAGGTTTATTGGAAGAATTATCCAAAATAGGATGAAAACAGTTATTTTAGAGTCTGCGATCAGAAGACCAGTAGACATGTACAAAAGCAGAAGACCTATGCCTTAAATTGGAAAATTTAGCATGTATAATCGAGATACTTATCATATCAGAAGGTCAGTATTGTGATATGTATCTTTGTGCGAGGTAAATGTAGCATCGCATCCCTACCAAATATGCTTCTTGTAAGGAATGGTCATTTTGGTTTTATAGTAGTTTTGGAAGAAAAGTTGAAAAAATTCAATGTTAACATCTGAGGTCAAAGTTTATTTCTGTAATTTCTGCTACCAGCATTATCAAACTATAAATATTTAATAAATGAATGTAACATATGGAAACTTTCTAAAGGGTAGAAAATGGTTAGTTTTATGAAATAAATATTTACCAAAAACATTTTCAACGGCATCAACAGTTCCTAGTATTTCTGGTTTATCGCCATCCACACTGTCAAACAGATCCCCATCAGTATCCTGCTGTTTCGGAGTTGTTTCCCTTGAAGTCTTCCATGTTTGCAGATTTTTGTTATTGATTGGAGATCTTAAGGATTTGTCTACAGACAACATGTCTTCACTGTCACTTAAAGCTGTAACAATACAATGTAGTTCATTTTTGTTCAGTGGTTTACTTTACAAATTTGAGGTAAATTCATGTTGATATCTTGCAAGGAGGTATGTTTTTAATGTCAAGATATCAATTTTATCTTAATTTATTTCTCTAGCTTTTAACAGAAAATGCATTAAAGATATTGTGTTCAAATCTGTTTGATCTATAAATGAAGAAGAGATGTTGGTATCATGTTCAACCAATATATTGCAATGTGTATAGTTTTCATTTAGTAAATTCTAAATCAGTGAGTTGATCAAACCAAAAATAATAAATTTGTTTTATGACCATTTGTAAAATGAGATGCAGTAAGAAGGCATTGTTTCAAGTCTTGTTTGAGAAGGCAAAAATTTGTATCCTGGTCAGATGGACTTTTTTTTATAACAAATCATAATGGTTAACAAAAATTAACACAAAATAAAGAAATCAGAGTAGAACAAAACACTTCTGTAAATTTCCAAAATTAAAAACAACCATCAAAGCAAAACGTTGTCAATAAATATCATTAAGGGTCTAAAAATTGATGAAGGAGGGCCTTAAGTTACAGACATGTATTTTCAGTGTATTGACTATAAATTACCTGGAATGTCAAACATGTCTGCCAGTTCATGCATATCTGCTGATGTATCGTTGGCAGATTCTTCTGAAACATCCAAGTTATCATCCTCATTAGAAGAACCCCCAAGTTCCTGATTGGAAGATTTCTTTGGGACCTCAGGAGGGATATATTTTGCCACATTATATCCAGCAACTGATGTCTCTACGTCTTGATTTTTCTGTCATATAATTGTTTATGAAGAATAAAACATTATACAACTCTTTTTCAACTTTACAGGAAGTGTATAACTAGTATGTCTTTTATCTGAACTGTAAACTACTGGTTCTCTCTTTTGAATTTAGGATTTTTATACTGATCTTAATATCATTTAAACTTGGAAACCAAATATTACTTGTGTTAGTCTTTTTTCTATTTTTCTATTAGTTCAGAAAATTTGCGTTCAAAAATTCAATGCGCAATAAAACTTTAAAGGATGTGTTTCAGGTAATGTTAAAATTCCATAAGGGTCTGCCCACGCTTGGACTTTTTTTTAAAACTTTGCACCAATGTAACTATACAGAAAATGGATTTTTTAAACAAAACAGGGTGACGTACATCAAAATAGAGCTCCCTGTAGAACACCTTGTTCATCAAGTTAGGGAACCTTAATATTGTCAATGTCAAGTGTACAAATTGGTTCAATTGCTTTGAAACTATGTCTTGAATCATTGTCAATAAAGTAAGGATAAATTTGATACCAAATATGTAAATATCAATATAAGTTGTCAGTAATTACAGCATTTTCCATTATTAAATCATCCAAAAATTTAGTATAAAATGGGCATACCATAATATAATTTCATGTACCGATTAAAAACCTTTCTTCAGGAGTTGGAACTTCTCATCTTTTTAAAAACATGCTGTACACTGTATGTATGTTCTTTACATGTTAAAAAATCAGGACTTTTTGAAACCGGAAAAATACTTTTTCAGCACATGGAAGCCATATTTTTTGAAATAACAAAAATTCTTCCTTCTTCAATAAGTACCATACAATGACCTTAAATGTATATTGCCTCATTGTTTGTAATATGGTGCGACAAATAATATTAGTGTGCTATAAAATGCTATTATACAATTGTTAAAAAGCATGAAATAATCACTTAAATACTCATTTTGCTTTATTAGACCACCTTGTAGAACACATTTGTTACCTATAATTAAATGCAAATCTTTTGTATCAATCCTATTAGAAATATTAGTTGGTAAAAATTGCAATCATAACATAACCTGTATACATTACAGAAAACATGGCATCTGATGGTGATAAAACACTTAGACAATCTAATAATTAGGCTAGCTGCTCCAGATGCAACAATTACTCCGGGTACTCCGGTTTCCTCCACCAGTAAAACTGGCACGTCCGTAAATGACCTTAGCTGTTGATCGGACAATAAGCCCTTATACAAACAAACAAAACAAACCAGATGCAACAAAATTTCATGTTTGGATATATGCAAACAAGGGTGATTCAAAAACAGATTTCTGCATGAACCAACTGGCATGAAAACGAATAGCATGTGTATCCATACAACCATCTTTCATTACCACCTAATTTACACATCACATTGAACTTTGAGAAGTTGAGGATGAAGAAACGCCAACATCTGTTTTGCAAAACTTCACCGAAATTGGCTTCTTTGAATAAGTCTCTCAATGTATTGTTTCATTTTTAAATCTCTCAAAGTATTGTTTCAAAAAAGGGCATACCAACTCATTTCTTTATCAAAAATATAAACTAATATTTGGGATCAGGAAAGTGTTTTCCTATAACGTTGAAGATAAATTACAAGAAAAATGCTCAAGAACATGCATGTTTATATAAGTATTTCTAGAGCATATTCTCTTTAAGTGTGACAAGAAACGTTCATATAAAAATGCTGTAACGTATACTTATATATAATTGGCAAACTTAAAATCACAATGGTAGAACTGTTTCATGCCAAATCTGCACTTCAAACTTGCAATCCATTTTGTGT
Organism: Pododesmus macrochisma; assembly: GCA_032359645.1. Lineage (NCBI taxonomy): Eukaryota > Metazoa > Mollusca > Bivalvia > Pectinida > Anomiidae > Pododesmus > Pododesmus macrochisma. The sequence continues at coordinate 9,238 of JAUMGZ010217000.1, forward strand.
CATATTTTATAATTGTGAAGTAAGAAATTAATTATATAAAAGAAAATATTGATCTTAGGCTCTCTGACCTTTGTCTGTAAAGTTTCAATTTACTTGAGAGATTCTTTAAAAAACAATCTACGAAAGTGTTCTCTTGCAAGTTCCACAACCAACGGTAAGGTAATAATTCGCAGTGATATTTGTTTTTCATATGCGATTATATGATTTTCTCAGAGTAAAACCTTTAAGTAAATAATTAACATTGCATATTTCTTTTAACATAAACAAAGTATTAAATAAGCGTGTGCAGGAAAACTTGACAAAATGTTGCAAAACGAATGTAGCTCTTCTTCTTTTTTCCTATTTTGACACTTATTCCTCAAATTAGTAGCTAGTCTAAGTATTAGATAGTCTAAATGTTTTATAACAGCAGATGCCATGTTTTCTGTAAAGTATACAGGTTATGTTATGTCAGCAATTTATACCAACCAATATTTCTAATAAGATAAAAACAAAATATGTGCATGTAATTATAGGCAGCAAAGGTGTTTTACAAGGTGGTCCAATTAAGCAAAAACGAGTATTTTAGTGAGTATTTAATGATTTTTACAATTGTATAATAGCCTTTTATAACATTCTAATAATATTTGTCGTACCGTATTATAAAGGATGAGGAAATGTGCGTTTTAAGGCCATTGCAAAGAACTTTTAATATTGAAGAAGGAAGAATTGTTATGCTTTCAAAAAATCTGGCTCCTATGTGCTGAAAAAGTAATTTTACCGGTTTAAAAAAGTCCTAATTTTTTCACATTTAAATAATATACATATAGCCAGTTTTTAAAAAGTTAAGAAGTTTCAACTCCTGAAAGTAAGTTTTTTAATCGGTGAATGAAATTACCTGGTATGCCTATTTTATACACGTTTTTGGGATGATTTAATAATGGAAATGGCTGTAATTACTGACAATTTATATCGATATTTACATATTTGGTATCAAAATAATACTTACTTTATTGACAAAGATACAAGATATAGTTTCAAACCAATTGAGCCAATTTGTACAGTTGACATGGACAATATTTGGGCTCCCTGAACTGATGAACAAGGTGTTCTACAGGGAACTCTATTTTGACGTACGTCACACTGTGTTGTTTAAGAAATCCATTTTCTGTATAGACAGACCTAAAGTAACAAAACTTAAAAAAAAAAAAAAAACCAAGCGTGGGCAGATTTGAAACACATCCTTTGGCAGAAACATTCTTAGGGGGTGATTATTCAAGATTGTATAAATTCAGTCTCTGACCCCCCTCCCCCCTCCTCTCCCTTCGGACAGGTTGCCGGGGCCAAAAGGGGTAGTTTGACTGTATGCTTTTTAAACGACATCTCCTCAGAAACTACTGAGCAGTTTCAACCAATTTGTCAAAAAGACACTCTTATTGGATGGGGATTCAAGATTGTTCAAATGAACTTTTTGACCACCCAAGGGACAGGTGGGTGGAGCCTTAAGAGGTATACTTGGTGGTAAGCCTTCAAACAACATCGCCTCAGAAACTACTCTGTTGATTTCAACCAAATTGTGTAGGAAGCATCCTTAGGGAATCGAAAGTTTGCAGCTAAATTGACTGTATGCTTCTAAACAACATCTACTCAGACACCATCACGTGTACTTGGGGTTAATGTACATTAGCTCTGTGACAAACAGATATATGGAACTCGGTGTTGACGCAGAGATAATGCACATTGACCCCAAGAACCTGTGGACACTATTGGGTAGATTATCAAAAAATCTTCTTATAAACCTTTGAAATCCAGATGGACCTATAAGGCCTGATGGGCCTCTTGTTCTCCTTTAGTCGTTCGTCACGATATTAATGACAAATTCTCCCGATGCCATTGTGCTTTCCCCTTTTATTTACTATGGAAAGGGCCATAAATCAAATGGACGCGGAAACATCACGAAGGATGACACGTGTTGCAAGAAACGCTTACTCCTTCGCGGACACATGGTTTCGCTTCTAGTTTTTTTTAGATAGAAGTCCGTGGTGTTTCCTATTGAGTTATTAGTTTATTTCTTTTTTGTTCTTGTTCTGTCCCACGTTTTTATTTTATTTTACCATGTCCATGCAATTATATCTTTTGAATATCGTCTTGCTTTAACTACTTTATTTTAACGCATGAAACAGCATTAGAGTATAGAAAAGGCGTGACCCCGGGGCAAAGTGGGTCACAGGCTTCAAGGACAAAGATAAATATAGAAATTTTATCTGTAACATCTTTTATTCTTGTGAACTTCAAATACTAGGCCCCGTGACTATAATAAAAACTCAAGCTTGAGTGAGCACGCATTCATGCTCAAACTCAATTCAATGCTCAACTAAATTGTTACTGTTGTTTCGAAAAATGATATGGTTGAGCATGTGTTCAGCTTGAATTTACACATGAAAGTCATACTAG
>JAUMGZ010217011.1:0-11670 GCA_032359645.1 Pododesmus macrochisma
GAAGGCCTAGTGCATAATGCTTTGGTTTGTAGTAACTTTAGGGCATGGAGAACCAACTTTTTTCAATGAGTTACTCTGGGATCATGAATATTCAAATGCCAATCCAGAAGGACGTTAAGGCCCCATGGGCCTTTTGTTCTAGTACTAACCCAAACAAGCAAAATTAAATAATTTACTATACAACATGTAGCAGAATTTTACTATACCGAACCAGATTTTACTAGCCGTGGGCATCAAACTAGTGCCTCACATCACAGACTGATATTATTTTCTTACACCTGTGATAGAGTTTTCCTGAATTTTAACCTGTGTGAGATTTCTCAATCCCACCCTAGAGTGAGATAAAGCGCGTGTTGGTATTATTGACAATGATATAACGTCGTGAAAACAATGAATATGACGTCATTTCAACAATCAATATGATGTCACAACATCAGATCAAAGAAAGAAATTAATCAGATTTTCTAGAAAATCATACAATCAAGGCTTTGTAATCACAGTGATATCAATATCAAAGGTGTAAGAAAAAGAATGAATCACCCTTGACTGTGTGAGATTGAGATATCACGCCCTCTGCCCGAGATTGTTTTGTCCTGAACTTGGTAAACCTTGTTCAGGACGAACAATCTCGGTCCTTGGGTGGGATTTCTCTATCTCACACAACCAGGGGTGATAGATTCTGTTAATAGCGTTAGAATTAGGTTAAGTCATGTGCAGCAATAATAATGTCATATTGTCAAGACGTTTTCTAGGGAATTTCAACATTTGGCCCTTCTGTCAAATGCATTTATCCCACTTATAAATCTTTTATTTATTTTATATATAAACAAAGTTTTAATAAATACATTCAATAAAACTGTTAATATAAGTAATGAATGTTTAGCTGGGATTATTGTTCTATAATATATATAACACAAGGACATGGGGGTTCAGAATTGTGTCAATTTCAATTACGGGGCTCCCCAAATGAGTAATTTACCACATTATTGACACAAATATCATGATCCAAACATACCAGCGTGATGTTATTCCACATAAATGAATAAATTAAAAAAGAGGTGAATGTCCACCTATTTCAATGCAAGAATATCTTGTAGCTAGATTTAATAACGATTATTTACAAAACCAACAAAGTCAGTACAATGTATGTACAAGCTTAAACTCCAAGAGTAAGATTCTTAACTCGATATGCTTTGTTATAGGCAACAAACATCTGTCAAGAGTTTCATAAAACAACAGCCAATCATGAGTAGAAATTGAAGAGAAAAAAAGTCTCATTAATCTAAGGCTATGACTGTAATATTGGGTTCAATGGTTCTTAAAAAAGAAGTAATTGTGGCTGTATTAGATCAAGTTCATCATTGTCAGACAGAGATCTTTAAAGAGGTCGAGCAAGAAATTTGTGAAAATCTGACCAACAGTTCAAAATAAAACAAATCTATAAGCCAATCAGTAATCAGGTTGGCAATATTGGATTGAGTTTAGCAGTGTATGACACAAATCTGAAAGGGAACAATGCAAGGAAAATGACAAGAAGTCAAAAATGTCTCAGCCAATCAAATGCCAGGATACATGGGATTCTGCAAAATTGAACACAATTCTGAAAGAGGACCACTCACAGCAAGTTTTGTCAAAAATGACCCAGTGGTTTTTAGTCCATCTGGACCACAGATCCAGGTGGACTTTTCTCATACAAATCCTGTCCGTCATCCATCGTCGTAAACTTTTCACATTTTCAACTTCTCCAAAACAGCTGGACCAATTTAATCCAAACTTGGTAGGAAGTATTCCTAGGGGGAGGGATTCAGATTTGTTCAAATGAGGGGCTCGACCACTAGGGGGGAAAAGGGAGAACATTTTACAAAACTTCAACAACAAAAAACTTCTTACTAAACTATAAGGCCTAGAGCTTATTGTTTCAGTATGAAGTTACTTTAGGGCATGGAGAAAAAAGTTAGTTCAAGGCCTGACCCTTGGGTCAAAAAAGGTTTTGCGTTTTTTGGACAACGTTCAACACGTGTGTTAATTTTTCACATTTTAGACACAGGATCAGTTTCATCCAAATTTAGGAGGAAGTATCCCTAGGGGAAGGGGGTTCATATTTGTTCAAATGAGGGGGTGCCATTTTGGGGGCCACAATTGGGTAATTGTTAACAACATTTCAAAATCTTTTTATTATAAGCTAGACAGCCTAGAACTAAATTAATGCTTTGGTATGTAGTAATTTTAGGGCATGAAGAACCAAGATTGGTTAAGGCCTGACTCGGGGGTAAAAAATAAGTGATGCGTTTTTTGGGTCAAAGTTAAACACTAGCAAATATATTCATTTTTCACGTTTTTGACTTCTTCACAACCACTGGACCAATTTCATTCAAACTTAGTAGGAAGTATCCCTAGGGGAAGGGGTTCAGGTATGTTCAAATAAAGGGTTTGCCACCATGGGATGCCACTTTGTGGCCCAAAGGGGATTTTTTTACAAATTTCAAAAAATTTATAAACTAAATTGCCTAGAACCAAATGCTTTGGTATGTCAGTAATTTAAGGGCATAGAGAACCAAGTTTGTTCAAGGTGTGAGTGACCCTGTGTTTAAAAATAGGTTACACATTTTGGGTCAAAGTTCAACACTATATATTGCAAATGTGTGAACTTGACAAATTTTTTTACTTCTTGTACAAAATTACTAGACAAGTTTCATTCAAACTATGTAGAAGGCATCCTTAGGTAAGGAGATTCAGATTTGTTCAAATGAAGGGGCTCAGTCCCAAGGGGATGCATTTGGGGGCCAAAAGGGGAAAATTTTACAAAATTTCAAAAACCTTAAAAACTACAATGCATGGTGTTGATTACTTTTGTATGTATCAACTTTAGAGCATAGAGAAACAAGTTCATTCAAGGCATGACCCTGGGGTCAACAATTTTCAAATGTCAAAAACTTACTTATAGATCTATTTTATTCAGAGAGCTGTTAAGGCCCAATGGGCCTCTTGTTTAGAAGTTGAAAATGTTAAAATTGAAAGAAGGACGGAGGGATGACGACAGATTGATGGATTATGACAGACAGACAGACAGACAGATGGACGATGACATCCGGACGGACAACGATGAGGTGGACTAAAAATTACATGAATGGATGCTACAATGGAGATGTTTATCGTATTACAGAGGAGACCTTGTGTGATAATCTTGGTTTATATGTAAGTGTAAAATGTAAATGAATATTTTTTAAAAATGCCAACATTGAATATCAATGAAATAAATGAATAAATAATGATATTTAAACACAAAAAATTGGTAAACTGTTTACAAATTCTTATACAATGTATCTTTAAATTACATTATTAACCCTATCCTTGTGTACACATTTAAAGTTACACACTAAAGAATACTGGTAGTAATTTTTGCTAGGTTTTTAATTTATTTCCAAAAAACGGTAATTTTTATTAAGCATGAAAAGTTAGAAACTTCGTTAATTAAACCTGCAGCTCGTGTATTTTCAACAAGTTGCCAAATTTAAAATAACCAAATTTATAATTCTTGGTGAATAAAAATGACTGACAGGCTTTGATTTTAGAGAATATCCCCAAATCGTTTTCACGCAGGTATATGCAGGCGGGTCTTCGTGAATTTTTCAATATTTCGCTGGCTTAAAACCTGGCATCTCACTTATCAAAGACAGTATTTTGTGGACAGATCATCTCAAATTATAGCGCTATTATAATTTTTTCGTACCGGAGTGTGTATGCCACTTTAAGATTGCATCTAATACCAAAAAAAAATTCTTGAAGTTAACTCTTACATGGATGAACCTGCTTTTAATTACTAGCAAGTTCTCACTTCGTGAAATTCTTTTCCTATAATTAGGAGATAATTATCATGCTTGAGGTATTTATTTTTTCGTATCGATAATATCTGGTAAGAAGATAATTAAAATGAGATTGGTATTAGTTTTTTTATGGAAAAGAGTCAGCTTTAATAATAGCAAAATCTGGGTCATCGGCACGTTTGTACCGCGAGTCGTTTTTAGATAAACATTGTGAAGACTTAATAATCCGACTTTCGTACACGATTTTGGTCACAATTTTATTTAAGAAATATTTATTTTCTGTACATTTGAAGCCATCGTCGTGCTTTGAAAATAAATTATCAATATTTCAAAATTATCAAAGAAATGAAAGAGTATTTTATTTGTCATTTATCGCTCTTATCGCTGTGTTTTTAAGCGTAAGTCGTACGGAGTAAATCAATCTGCCCGAGCCTGTACTGAGAGATCACGCTCGAAGATGACGGGTAAACAAGCATCTTGACCATTGCAAACACGCTACGTTCAGAATAATATACGATGGTAATACCCTTTTCCCTTACAAACTTGCTGTTGTACTGACCCTCGTCTTATTAAATGTTCACCCTGTAGCGTAGGTGTGCAAAACTTTTTAAAGCTGATAAGTTGATTTAAAGCTGACGTGCATGTAACCAAAAAAAACGCCGTCACTGCAATCGATATGCTTACTAGGTCATATGGCGTTTTTGCGTTTTTAAACATGAGTTTATCCAAAGTTGGGAAAAGATGCAATCAAACAGTGCTTATAAACACACTGTTTACAACATCTGTGACTGCAAGAATTCCTTTGTCAATATATAAGAATATAACACAAAGTAACAATTGAATGTCCTGTAAGATGAAAGCTAACTACGTAACAAACGCCTAAAATCACTGAAACGTCTTTTCGGACAAATCATACACACAACACTTTTTGAAGAAAGTGCAATTGATGCTGCCCACACAATATTTCATGACCAATTAATTAAAGTTGAAGTAACATTTCAGCCCAATGCAGCACATTTACTAGATGAATCACCTGGTAATATTTGTTCAAGCAAGAGTGAATGTGTGTACAGACAAGCCACATTCATGGCAAGTCTAAATTGTAACTGGAAGGAGGTCAATTTGAAATTAATATTAATATAGCACAGAAACAAGAAGAGTTCACTTGTAAATATAATACAGACAAAAGGGACAAGTCTACGATAAGTGAAATGTCTATTCAAAGACAGCATCTGCACGACCATGCTTACAACATTCCGCATGAACAAAATGTCCCAGAGATATTAATTGAAGTCCTAGGTCAGCCTCGGGTAGAAACTGAATGTCAACAAGAAAAAACTCTTCATCAAGTGCAAACTAGCTCAAATGATCTTAATAGTCATACATCCCTCACAAAGCCATATGAGAAGCTAATTGATGCTTTAAATTTAAAAGAAAAACATGTTTATAGTACAATCAAATCTGCTGATACTTCCAACTCATACTCCCACAAACAATGTGTTGACATGGAAGATCAAACTGCAAAACCTTTGGCTCATTTTCAATGTAAAGACCCTCATAAAATGCCAACCTACTCAAATGAGCTGTCAACAGAATGGACAAGCTCTGTTAAGACGTATCCAAAACATGATTGTTCTAATGATTGCTGCCAAACATATTCAAATGAACAGTTTATTGAGGGAGCAATATCATTTCAGACAAATATAGCACAAGAACAAGACCCATTTCAGACAAACATAGCACAAGAAAAGTTCCCATGTAAATATAAAACACACAAGAGGGAACCGCCTATGATGTGCACCGTTAACATGTCTGATCATACAGATCACCCGTATGCCCGTTCTTACAGAAGTTTCAGTTTTGAAGAAATTAAAGTTAAAAATCAGAAAGAAACAGTGTGTTGCCTTGAAAAAAATCTTGATCCAGTGCAAACATGCTTAAATTATCCTTCTTCACCTAATAAAAAGTCTGATCAGACAGATAAAAAAAGTTTTTGTTTGCAGGATGTTTGTCAAACCTACTCAGAAAAACAATGTGCTGAGATAGAAATTCAATCTGAGGTTGTTGCTACAGATAATGAACAAACATGCGAAAGTGATCAATCTATAGACTGTGAAATGTCTGATCAAACTAATGAAACACATGATAAAGATAAGACCCAATTGAGATGTAACGATACTTTCAACAACTCCCATGAACAATGTGTTGAGATGAAAGACCTAACTGAAATTGATGCAGAAAATGTTCAAAAAAGAATTTTTGATAAAGTGCCAACTTACTCCAAAGGCTCTTTTCAAACTCTAACTCAACAAGGTTGTTTTAATGATTCCTTCAGCACAAACTATTCAAATGAACAATGTGTTGAGTTGGAATTTCCAATTCAAACTGATACCTTAGATGATGGTTTAAGAGACCAACAGAAAACATACTCAGATAGCCAATTTCAACTTTGTAAAATCTATGATGTTAGCCAAGACCAGTCTACTGATAGCAATTCATTGGTGCAAAAACAAGGTGAAATTTTAGATACACACTATACTGAATGTCATGAAAACAAAAACTCAACCACACAGATTAAGACAACCATTCCCATAAAACGTACAGATTCAGACATTGATCATCCTTATAGCCGGCGTTATATTAAATGTAGATCTGGCACTGATCATGACCCCTGTATGCGCAAACCTAATCTTAGGGAAAGACCTATTGACGAAGGTTTGATTTTGGAACATGACCATTCTTACTTTTCTCGGTCAAGGTCAAGCTTGATTGAAGAAGAGCTATTGAAACATGACCATTCTTATAATCAGTCGAGAAAAGAAGAACTATTGAAACATGATCATTCTTATAATCAGTCGATTAAAGAAGAACTATTGAAACATGATCATTCTTATAATCAGTCGATAAAAAGAATAAAACATGATCATTCTTATTGTCCCCAGTCAAGCATGCCTGAAGAAAAAGTGAGCAAATCGCCAAGTTTGGGCATCGCAATACTAAAAAATACAAAATCAGTGAATAGTTTGTGTCCATTAAAGCTAGGTTGTGAGAGGAATCCGGCATATGTAACAGAACTCGAAAATGGATTTCATCCGACATCTTGTGTTCCACTAGGTCAAACCAGTGATACTACAAACAAGATGGAAACTAACCGTGATGTAATAGTAATCCGCCAAAGCGGTGGTAGTACACACAGAAATGAAACTCACTATGGTTTAAGTCATATTGCTCAACAGATTGTTAAACCAGATAATGTTATCAGCTTTGTATTGCCTAAAGCCCTTAAAGTATTATCGTTGGCAGAATTTAGCCTCGCACATTCTACCAGGTCTATTGTTATTGAAGACACAAGATACCATGTCTACGATGTAAACACTTATTTTGGGGATGGTTTTTATGATGCTCTAAGTTTGGCTGTAAATGGGGATTACCAAAAATCTGAACTATTTGCACTTACAATCTGTAGCTTTCTCTATGAACATGATTCGAAATTGGGAGGAAATATGGTGTCAATGTGGTACCTGGGTAATCATACAAATCCGTTAGTGTTGGCAACACCTCGTGCTGTTCAAGCAGCAGCACACATTTTGGGTTGTCAAATAAATGTTTGGGTAATTGAAAGAGAATCGCAACCTTCAAAGTGTTCCCTTAACCAATTTTATCCAATAGGTCCTTGTAAATTGTGGATTGACTTGTTACGTCAAAATAATAACTTCCACGTATTGAGGAGAGAGATGTGGAAACAGATATATTTGGAAGAATCTCATGGTTATGTGAAAAACAACCAAGATGAAACACTTGAAATTTCTCCCAAACGGAACAACATTACGCAGAGAAGTCTTGAAAAATCAATCGGTTTCAATGTTTTAAAAATACGACAGTCGTGTCGTAAAAAGCTGGAAAGATATGATAGGACACATACAGTGTGTTCAAGAAATTTGAAAAACGATGTTATAACGGTGATTGTCCCTAAAAAGCCACACTTTATTAGTCCTAAGGTTCTTCAACAATCTCGTTGTAGAAAGTTGGGAATACCGTTTTTACCTCAAAAGGTAAAGGAAACTGAAACTGAAGCAAGAATGCGTGATCGTATAAACAAATATAGATGTCAGCAGTTTGTCAAAAAACACAAAATAAATCTGGTTGAGATCCCCGACGCCCCACCATTAACTGAGGATATACATTTCAATGAAGCATTCGATTGTTTAAGATCATTTGAACTCAAACAAATGTCATATCAATTAGGGTATTGTGATATTTGCAAAGAACGTAGAATTGAAATGAAGATGGCTAGCACAGAGTTATGCACACGGTGTTTTCGGGAACAAAAATCGATCAAACTGTTTTCGAAAGAAAATAAGATGGACCCAGGAAGCGTCCCAACGGAGTTGACAAATTTGACTTTATTTGAACAGCAACTTGTATCTAGAATATTGCCATGTGTTATTGTACATATGTCCAAACATGGCGATGAAGTTCCAACCGATCAGTGGGTTGCATCCCCACAAGAAATCGACGAACCAGAACAATTGTTACCAAGACGACCGGAGGATGTTCAGATGATGAGAGTGAGAGTTGATGACACAAATGATGCTACAGATGATTTTAAAGTTCGTCGCACAAAGGTTAAATTGGCCCTCGACTGGTTGAAGTGTAATAGTCCTTCATACTCTGATATCATAATTTGTCAAGAAAGATTGCAATCATTGCCAGAAGACGGAGAAATCTCAAGCGAAAGTGAATCTATTGCCAATGAAGGTCCCGACGTGTTGCATTCCCCTGTACACTCAGGAATGGAAAAAGACATTCAAAAAGAAGGATCCCCACAGAAGCAAATTGACACCCAACAAAATGTAGACCAAAGTAAAATGTACACAAGATTTTGTAGGCAAACCCCTTTTGTTATCAAACAAGAAATACAACCAACATATAAACAAGGGGACCATGAACATGTACAAAACGACTCGGGTGTTTTGCTTTCTGGACAAAATACAATGAAAAAAGAGACAATTTCTGAAAATGTTGAGTTGGTAAAACCGAACGGAGAGATAAGCACTGACATAGACATGGCTGAACCAATTGACATCGAAATAGAAGCACGACCCTTTGAATTTCAAACTAACATGGGCCTAGCTGAAGGGAAAGACGATTCTCAGACGTGTTTTGCTGAATCTGTGATTAAAGAAGTAAAAAAAGATGTTCATGTTCATGAATTGCATTTGACCAATGCTTGTCACGTAACACAGGATACTCATAAATCGGATGTTCCTCGTGACAATCATCTTAGCGATGATGCAAGTGAAAATCAAAACTCAAAAATGATTCCTTGGCCTACGCATAGGAACGTTAACCTATCTGATTTTACAATAAAGCATTTCTTCAGTTTGTCTTTTCCTTGCCTTTTTCCCCATGGAACTGGTGAGTTTTATACAAACAGGCCAATTGCTTGTTTATCCATGAAGAATTGGATGGAACATTTGCTATGGTTCGAAGACGGTAGATTTGCTCAACACAGTATCTTTAAATTTGTAGTACATCACATGATTTCGAGACAACGTGCAATGTACGAAAGTAGTCGAATCGTCTGTCAACATTTGGGAAAAGGAGACATTTCGTCACATCTAAAAATGACAAAGACAAAAAAGCTAATTGCATCGCATATGCTTCGTTTTGCCTATGGTATGCGCGGAATCCCACGTGCATGGTGTCAAGGGGATAGAGCATTGTATGATCTTATCAACTATAAAGTTCGTGAAGAATCCGGATTTCCTGCATTTTTTTGCACAGGTAGTTTTGGTGATTTTAATTTCAAACCTTTGAAACGACTACTTTCTATGTATGTCAAAGCAACGAAAGGGAAGACCACAGATCTTAATGACCGTGCCAATCGTTTGCAATGTGTTCAAGACAATGCGCACGTTGTAGCGCATTATATAGATTTGAGAACTGATGCCTATTTCAAAGATGTTATTAAACCGGTCTTTAAAGTGAATACGTATTGGTACAAGTACGAATTTTCCAGACCAATCGACACTGTACACTGGTACGGATTTTGCTGGAGAAAAGACGGGGAACCTAGCAGTTTATTATTCAAAGCATTTCAGGAAGGTTTATCTGATGAAATATGTGCTGAGAAGTTGTCGAATTGGGCAGCTTCCCAGTTAGGAATGTCTGCTAGTCACCCATCGGGTGAGGCAAAAGATGGGTCTGCAGTGAACCAGTTACTGTCAGCATCAAAACAAGAAACAGTTGATCCGCGCTGTAACATGCTGCTTGACGTGAGTTCTACACAGAAAACATTACAGGAAGACTATATTCAGATGTGTAATTGTTTGAACATCCACAATTGTTCCGATTATTGTCTTAAACAGCAAGCATCTGTTTGTTGTGATAAGGTATGTAAAATGTCATTTGGATCGTTATATACTCCTGGTAAGCAATGCAGAAATTCTCCAATGTTAGTCAATGATGGTGCAAATTTCAAGAAGCTCGAAATGCAAAGAAATTGTGGAACGTTGAAACAGCATTCACGATTTCACACGCAGGGATGGAGAGAAAAGGGCAATATTTATATATTGGTGTCCAAAGCGAACCCTCTCAATCCGTCTGTGGAAGAAATTATGGCCACCAAACAACACATTTCAAAACATCTTGACGAAGAGAAGTATACAATTGAAACACTGATCGACGCATTAGACGATAAAGTTAACAGTAGTAAAGACCTAACAGAAGCTACTGTTCAATCTCTTATCACAGATGTTTTGTTAAATACTTTGAAAAAGGACATTTCTTGCATCTATGCATCATATGAGCTGTCGAATTTACCGCTGTATAGATCAAGTCATACATTTGTAAGTGCTCGAAGGGCGGTGAAGAAAAAAGACAAGCTTGGAGCCAATTGCAAACGTTTAAATCACATTCATGGTGCTGACACTGATACCAGGTCATTATACGACAAATATATGGCCACACCCGGAAAAGTGTTTGTAACTGAAGACAACTCTATTCAATCAATTAGAACATTTGGAGAACGTTACAGTGAGATGGTTATTCGTCTTCATTTGCCAAACTTCAAGAAGATTTCAGATATCAAGGACAACGATATAACATGGGCTCAAGCAATGGAAAAGTTTCTTCAATTGGATGAATGTCCAAACTTTGTTAAGGCGGACATTGAAATCCAGAAATTGTTTAAAAACAGAAGTAAAGAGAACGTCAGCGATGACGACGATGATATGCCGGAGTGGATGGACATATTCAGACCAGAAGCAAAGTCAGATGCATTCTGCACATACTTTACACACGGTGAGTAAACCAAATCCAATTAAGTTACTGCAAAAGCTAATTAATGTGATATTCTTTCTTCTGTTTGCAAACTGGGAACGTGAAGTATCAGACTGACATTAACTTTGTAAATTGGGAAGATTGAGAAAACACAGTAACTTGTTAAAACCATACATCGTTTTTATTGGATGACTCTCTAAAAACTCAGAAAACTAAAGCTTAATACAATCAAGTTTGACTTCTGAAGTCCACATACATGCATTTTCATTTAATTTGACAGCCTTGCTGCAGTTCACGTAGAAATGTATCTAGAAGACTTTCATTGTTTGACTTTATAACCAACAATATGTGGCTTCATGTTGTATGAGCACATTGTTATATAAGGTCTCTCCATCCTCGTTCTAGGTTATGACCACTCCATACTCGTTCTAGGTTATGCCCACTACATACTCAATTTTTGTTATAACCACGCCATACTCGTTCTAGGTTATGACCACTCCATACTCGTTCTAGGTTATGACCACTCCATACTCGTTCTGGGTTATGACCACTCCATACTCGT